>JBBPRQ010000345.1:0-33978 GCA_038093095.1 Boletus insuetus | reverse complement strand
CGCGACGGGCACCAATTTTGTAAACCAGGAAGTTGCTGAAGAACCACAGACGAAGCCCTCTTCGCCACCACCCCCAGCCCTATCGCTGCAGCACACCGAACCTATGCTAACAGTTGATGAAGGAGCAGACATACTAGACGCATCCTTCAAAGCGTTGGACGCAGGTATAAGTGTCGACGTGCACGAGAATGCTAACCAAGAAGGTGTTGTGGAGCTGGACATGAGTGTTCTTGGTCCGGATGGTACGCCGTACGAGAGCGTGCATGGCCTTGGCCAGCTGGATAGCGCGGACGCATTGCTGGGTGGCTCGTTGATAGGCGATGCTGGGGATCCGTTCGCTCCACCTATGGAACATCCACCATCGAATGAGGAAACAACAGGACAACCTATGCCTTAACTTGAAGGGAGACTCCACCAAATATTGGGTGATCGCCATCTTAATCCTGAAAAGAATGGAACTAATTAGTGCTTTGGTTTTGTCAGACACCGCGCTTGCGTTCTCTGCTTATTCACGACAAACATGGGTCTCTTGGACTCCTCTGTTGTCCTCTTCCAGCGATACCAATTTGCCAAGTTGTCCCTACTTTCCATGTATCGCTGCGCTAGTGTACACTTGATATACCTATTTATGGTGTTGCTTCGCTGACGACAAACAACCCCAAAACGACTGCGCGATAAATATCGGTTGACTCACGCCCTTGTTCCTTCCTCTTTGACTGCCATCTGTCGCAACCATGGCATCCTCATTGCAGGCATTCATACTCACCGAACACCCAACCTACTTCTTCTCAGCTGCAGAGTTTGGGCTGGCAGCTTTGGCCTTAGGACCCTTGCCGGGTTTCATCCCCCTGGTCCTCCTCCTCTCCATCCTAATGATCCATGGGCAAAGGATTGCCCGTCGTCAGACTCGAGGGCGGGAATTTCTTTGCTCCTGGATCTGCGTAACAGCAGGTTCAGCCCTTGCCCATCGGAGGGCAGCAACCACCGCCCTTTCCAACGCCACCGAGTCTCTTGCTGCCATCGTTTTCTTATCTGCAGCAACATACTTCATCGTAGGGTTGTCCATATACCTTGATATTCACCTCAAGGGCAGGCTTTCCACTGATTGGGCTCAGCTCACGATTTTCCCGGCACTCTGGGCGATGTGTTGGAGCCTTACATCACACTTGTCTCCTGTCGGTCGCTTACTGAACTGGTGGCCGTCCCCTGTTCCATCATCATACAGTTGGATGCTACCCCTCGCTGGTCCAACTGGAATCGACTGGGTTGTCGGAGCATGGGCCGTAGTGTGTGCTGAAGTTTTCGCTCGGTGGCTCATGGGGTCATCGGAAGACGAGCCTTTGGATGTGGTCGGCAATCGATCACGCTTATCTTCCAGGTCGAAAGCACTCGCATCGCTCGTGACAATGCTCCTCGCTCTCACTTTTCCCTCATATGCGACCAATAACTCACTTCCTCGCGCTGATGTTGTTTCGCACACGCCACTCACTGTTGGTTGTGCCTTGCCCAATCCGTTGGACGGAAGTCACCCCACTCTGGAGGACTTTATCAGCGAGACCCGCAAGATGAACGCAGCAAATGTCATTCTTTGGCCCGAGAGTGCGGTATTGTTTAACTCGAAGAAGGAGCGCGAGGCTGCATTTGACAAGATTCGAGATCTGCCGCTGTCTGCTATCATTGGCGTAGCGTTTGACGAGTATGTTGTGGGCGATCCAGCACACACGAGAAACGGATTTGCGCTCGTCCACAGCAGCCAAAAGCCCGGAGACGAGGCCATTCAGTATTACAAGCGGAATCTTGTGCCATGTGAGTAGCAGTTACTTTTCTGACGGTCGTTTCTGCTTCTCTGACGAAAAATCAAATTAAAAAAAAAAGTCACAGAATCGTTTTCAAAGATACCATCTGTCGATCCGCCTGTGATCACTCGCTGGGAGCTGAAAAACCCCAAGGGGGTGACCAGGCCAGACTGGAATCCAATCGCAAACCACACGCGGCCCCTGTTTATCACGTCGTCCATATGTCTCGACTTTGCGTCGCCAACGGTGTTTACGAATCTGGACTCTCGGCCATCACTGATCCTGGGGCCTGCGCGTACTTGGGACACTACGGTTGGGCTTGCGATGTGGGAGCAGGCGAAAGCGAGAGCAAACGAACTTGGCACCATGGTTTTGTGGTGCGATGGAGGGTCGACGGGGGTGAGTGGGATAGGAGGTGGTGCAATCCACGACCCCATGCAAATTGGTGGTGGCTCGTGGATGAGGACGATTGGGATACGATACCCGCTTGACGCGAACCGGACGGTCTACGCCAAGGGAGGAGATCTCTCGGTGCTCGCTGTTCTGGTAACGTTGATGGGTGGAGGCGTTGCTGGCAACTTTTTACTGACATGGTCAAACGGTGGGGTGGCGACTCGGAGGATGGTGAGAGAGGGAAGGATGGTACTTGGGAGGATTCCGTGGATAGGTCGGTTGATTTCGCCGTCGACGGGTGAGGTTGATTTGCTGGGAGCGGAGGAAGTTGGAGAACGACAGAGTTTACTTGGATGAATCTTGTTTGGGTAGAGGGCGATGATGTAATCTATATACGACTCAACTCCTGGCAGACACGCACAAGTCACGCTTTGCAGGCCTCAAAGCTCGTCCTCGCCTGCATCGCCCTTTCTTCACAAGTCCGTATCTCGAGGGCTTGAGCGCACACAACGTCGTCAGCACACAACTTTCTCCAGTCGAAGCTCCCTCGCGGCCTTCGTGGCTCCCTGCGCAGCTCGACGCACTCTTTCGATCCCTCCAGACTCCTCGCTCGTGCCTTTCCTCGCACGACAATCTTTGGAAGGAAGCAGCATCCAAAACATCCAGAGCAATCCGACGACACTCCCGGCGACTTTGAACTCATCGCCAGCGACGACGTCCCACCTCACCCTACCACCGACTGTCCTGCCCCTGCTTCTTCTTTTCACCCCGAGGATCACGTTTCGTATTCCCTCGGCGAGTCCTCAGTAACCACTCCGCCCCAACCGTCTCTCTCCCGCACAAAGTCTACCCTTTTCCGTCTCAAGAACTTGTCCAAGGTATCCATCCACCTCTCTTCCTTCACGGACAGCAGGGCATCCTCGTCCCGCACTCGCACCGCAACTAACGAATCTGACATTTGCCTTGCGTTTCCGAAGCCACCCACTCATATACCCACCCCTGAGACTTCGGCTCCAGGTGCTTCCATCGCTTTCGATACTCCTACGCAACTTTTCGATTCTTCCCCGCTTGACGCATCGACATCCTCCTCCATCAAACACGATTCCTCTTCACCCGACTGCGCCGTACTCGCAGATCAAGACGTCACCCACCAAGACCCTGATACGCACCCCCCAGTCTCCGTCCCACTAGCTGGCCTCCCAGAACACTCTTCCAAACTCGTCAAGCGAAGACACAGATTCACTGGTTCTCTCCAGCGTTTCAAGTCTCTTTCCCAAACTCTTCTTGATTCATTTGTATCTCATCCTGTCGACGCTTCCTCCGTTGACACTATCAGGAGTGAGAAACATTGGAATCACAAGCTTGACTTTGATTCCACCTCTGCTTCCAGCGATCCGCTTAACTCTTCCGTTCCGCTCGTTCCCCCAGTACCAGAGCTTCCTCTTGGCCTTGCTCATCGTTCGCGATCTTTCTCTACTCGTAATATTGACTCTGACTCGTCCCCTCCTGCCTCCATATCTTCCCTCCCCGAGTCGTCCTCACCTACTCCTATTCGTACACCACCTCCACTCAGGAGGAAGCACTCAGCGCCAGCCGGACTTGGCTCTCCTCTGACTCGTTACCAGTTTGTCAATCCGTCAGAACTCACTACGTCTCCGTCGTTGGTGCGGAGTTCTTTGGTAAACTCTTCCGCGAGATCGTCGGTCCTACCTCCGTCGCCCTCTTGGCTCAGCAGAAACGTGAATTATCTTGATCCGTTCGAGATATCTGCCATCTTTCCTCCATCACGGATTTCTGCTCTCAGTGATTCTGACCACCTCAGAATCCCCGAAATCACTACATTCTACCCATCGGCGCTCTTCGCACCTGACTCGCCTCGCCCATTACCCATTCCACCTCCCCTCATCCCTGTTCCACCTCCCCTGTCGCGCCAGTCAAAGGCCTCGCCCTCCAGGCCAGTATTACAGCCCCTCCTGACAAACGTTTGCCCAGAAAGCCCAGATTCAGATTCAGGGTCATTCGTGACATCGCCTACACCGCTCGACAGCACGCTTTATTCCCCTACTTCGAGTACCACTCCTACTACTGCATTTGCCTCCGCACTTCCATCACCTTCGCCGCAGTTCCATCGCCGGTTATCAAACATTAGTCAGATCTCCGTCGAGCGCCACCGGCAATCTATCGCACGACTTAAGAAATCTCGTACATCTAGCCCTCGAACTCATCACCAACCTTCTTTCAAAGCGTCTAGGACACCCCTCAATCAAATCTACAAGGTCGTTTCTCCCGTCAGATATACTCCTCCTTGCTGACTGCCTGTAGGATCGCCCCGCTCGTAACCGGTTACCCAACGGTCCGAAGTTCCCTCTTGTTAAAGCACCTCCATCCCCCGCCACTTGGTATATTCTCAGCCCTGTGTTTGAGTCTTTCACTCAGTTGCTTCATTCAGTGAAAGCTCCGACCATCGGACTATTTTCATACCTTCCAAACAACCCGAATCTAAACAGTCACCACTTCCTAAAGACCTTGCCCGAGTCCTCGAGGCTTTCTTCATCCAGTCCGGTATACTCAACTCTTTTTCGCGACCCACAATGGATTATACAGGCAAAAACCTCGAAGTCGTCGATATCGGCGGAGAAGTGGACTATTCGGGACATCAGTGGTTCCAGGAACCTCCCCCACGACCCGAGGTAAAGGACATGTTCCCTTTATGGACTCGGCTGACCTCCTTCCAGCCTCAACCAGTTGTTCAGCCCTACATACCGGACGATGACGTTATTAAACAGAATGCAGCGTTTGATTTTGCCCTCAAGGCAGCACCAAACGTGCTATACGGGCGGTTCAAGCAATATGGCCAGGTCTGTGCTCCCACGTTACGACGTACCCGAGACTAACGTGCACGACAGCTCGGCGTTCTTGCCTGGTGTTCCGAGTTTTCAGAAATGATCGATAGCCTCAAAGAGCTTGGCTTCTCGGGAAACATGTTTGTGGCAACGCGAGCCCAGGCGTTGCGGACATGTGAAGAAGTACTCAAACTGAAGCTCGACATCAAGATGCAGATCATCCTCATGTATCTCTCGTCACAAGTCGCCAGGCTGCGTCGCTTCCTTGACAGTGGTGAACGTCAGTGGGAGGATTATCCTATCCCAGAGTTTCCTTTGGACTATCGTGTATACTCGTCGTGACAAGCGTTTATGCTGCGAGAAAAACGTTGCCCACGTCTCTTTCTCGTAGTGTTAATACTCGTCTCTGCGAGTGACTTATTTGTTTACCAGGGTAACCGGCACCACTTGCATATTTCGTATTATCATTCATGTGCAAACACTAGTACTGTACTTATAACCAGAGTGACTGTATTTTTCTGACACCGACAGCAGAGTACAGCAGGGTTTAGAACCGACTTGATTCATGACCAACGCCTACATTAGACGCTTTGCTGTACTACCAGTGTCGATATTGATCTGATTATGCTGTCGCTCTCGTTAAGGTTTGAAGTGAATTGTTACATCCAGTGTCCATGGCAATAAGTGAATGTAGGAGAAAAGAAAAGGAAACAACAATAAAAATGCAAGCAACACCCGAAGAACAACACTGGAACAAAGAAGAAAAAAGTTAACAGAACAGGTTGTGGTAATGGAGAATATCATGAGTGCGCGTGGATCTAAGTGAGTGTGAAATGGTTGCAATGCAGTGTGCGAACAACAAATTCCAAGTGGGTATGGGTATGTTAGTACTTTCCCCAGTATTCTGAAGCAGATCCACTATTTCTATCAGCCAGGACCGGTAGGAGGGCAGGTTGGTAACTCGATTCGCGCGGGGGAGCAGGTAAAGGGTTGGTGCGAGTCGATAGGTCCACTGAAGAGTCCCCGGAAGGAAATGCGAAAGAGTTTGATAGTGATCGATACGTAGTGTGGTCCTTCGAAGACGAAGCATGCGGTTGCCCATAGGGAGAGGTGGCAGCATAGATGATCGGTGGAGGTGCAGTCGGCATATTAGCATAAAACACGCTGGCTGGTATAGGGTGTGCTTGCAATGGCTGCACGACATATGACGTGTGACTGGATCCGTGGGCGAAACTCTGTACCGAAAAGGCATCTCTATTGTTGACAGCCTTGGAGTCCACGCTGGAGGGGGTGGCAATCACGCTGGTGTCCGGCTGACCATGGACCATGCTCCTCCCTTTCCATAACCGATCTATCTCCCAAGCTTCTCGAGCTTTGAGAGCATTCATATCGGCGGCCGAAGTCAGTTCGGATGTTGGCCGGGCAGACATGGATGGCAGGCGATCAACACGTGCAACCGTCACGACTGGGCTCGCTCCGGGGCGTGTGGTCTTTGAGTGACCCTGATGCATGGAATCCCGCGGCCGTTCGTCGCTCTTACGGAGGCGTGGAGGCTCGTCCTGCAGGGTGAATATCAGAGGCTGAACTAGTGTTGGATGCTGCGCGTTATCAAGACTACGAGCCCGTCCAGGCCGCCCTGAGAGAGAACTAGAGTCCGTTTTCTCAGCCGGTGGTGATTTCACCTTCGTGTGGCTCGTAGTTCGACGTCGGTCTTCGTCTCCCTGTTGAGCAGCTTTCTCCCGCCTCCGCCTGCGCTCTTCGTCTCTCCCCCGCTCTCGTTCCCTGTCCCTGTCCCTGTCCCGCTCTCTCTCCCGCTCCCGCTCCCTGTCCCTGTCCCTGTCCCTGTCCCGTTCTCTGTCCCTTTCTCTTTCCCTGTCGTGATGTCTCCCTCGCTCCTTCTCACGATCTCTCTCGCGCTCCCTCTCGCGAGTTCTCGAAGGCTTCTCAATCCGCGTTTTCTCCGTCCTCTCCCTCGTCCTTCGGCGACGGGGAACTTCAGCCGAGTTGACAACCAACCATTGGTCACCCTCGGCCTGAAATGCCGCTTCCGGTGACGACGACACCCTATCCGAATGGGTCCTCACTAGCTTGTAGGTCTCTGTTTTCCTACTCGACGCCGAATTAGACTTGGTAAGGCGAACTTGACCGTCTACTTGCTGGTCGTCAGCTTCTTTAGCAGGTGAAACCCGCCTGGGGGATGAGACATCTTGAGACTGTCTATTGTCACCAGAACGATCCGCCGGGACACTTTCGAAAACGGGTAACTCGGGATATGGCTCGTCGGTATTGTAGGGAGTAGGGGGGTTAACGAGAACCGATGCCTTGGATAACGGAGAGTCGTCGACGACAGGAAGGACCAGGTGAGGGGGTTGAGGATATGGTGTCTCCTTGGTTGGTGACCGGGATGTATTTAGGCGAAGTTCCGAGGACGGTGATGAAGGAGGGATCGAGACAGATGGAACAGGATAACGTGCCGTAGCAGTAAATTGTGCCACCTCAGGAAGGGTGACAGCAGGGATAGCAACAGAAATGGGGCTGAGGAGACCTGGGATGGGCGATGTCCTCCCAGCAGAGGAAGGCATAGAGGCGGGCTTAGCGGCTTGTAGTCGATCTGCAGGGTGAAGGCGTCCTGCAGGTGGGGATTCACTGGAAGCCTCTGGCGGCAATGCGGTGTTCACTTTAGCAGGAGTGGTACCCCCAGAACTCGGGGCGTCCGGGTTTGCAATCATCAATTTCCCCAGTGGCGAGAATGGCACATCGTAGAAAATCGATGAAGTACGATCGCTGTTTGCCTGTTCGACTTCTATTGATAGGCCGTTGCCACCTTGTGGTTCCAAATCCAAGTCTATCCGTGGAGGAGGAATACGCTTAGATGGGCTTGAAACCTTCTTCTCTGTCACTGGCTTCTCCGGAGATAGCTGTCTCTGCAAGACGACCGAGCGGCGCGATGACTGTTCATCCACAGCCGAAAGCGCGGCTCCACCGGAAGCAGCTTCGGACCATTCATTGATGGTAGTCACCGGATCCTGACTGGACCGTCGCAAGACACTAAACTTCCTCACTAATCGGCCAAGGACACTCTGCCGTTTGTCGTGCTTTGATGACGAATGGCTTGACAATGCTGCAGTAGAACCATTTGCAGAGATGGACATTGGGGAGAGGGTAGAATGACGTTTCGATCCACCAAAGTTGATATGAAGAGCACCACTCGGGATGGTCGACAATCGCTTTCGTGAGCTGGACGAAGTGTCTTGAACGGGAGATGACTCTTGTCTTTCTGACGTGTCCTTTGGATGTGTGCCAAAAAGTGCGGCCAACACGGGCTTGCGACGCTTGCTTAGCTTACGCGTAAGATGAGTTGACTCCGGTGCTTGCACGAGTGCAGACGTCGACTGAGAGAGCGGCGAGGGAGTAACTGTCTTTCGACGACCTTGACCCGCATTCACACTCGAGAGGCGGGAGCGAGTGCGTGGTACGCCCTGTGTCTCGTCAGCCAGTCCGGAGACAGGGTAAAAAGTAGAATGAAGGGTCACCTCAGGGGAATCAACAGACACAGGACTAACGCTGCTACCCGCGTCATAGGGTGACTCGTGATGCCAACGCGTGCCCCAGGGATCACTAACATCCATTAAGTCGATGTTGTCCTGGGAAGTCTTGCGACTGCGTGGCTTGACACTGGGATCGGGTATGCGCACTTGGGACGAGCTCGGTGTTGGTAAGGGAGTGCCAGGGGGAGAGCGACTGGGAGCAGGAGGCCGAGTTGAATCTTCGGAACGGTCCTGTAAACTGTGTACCGAAGCTGCCATGGGGGGAAAGGAAGAGGAGAAAAGGGAGGGCGGACGATTGACGTTGGCAGGAGGGAGTAGGTGGTGGTTCTTGTAACAACGAGGCCCGTTTGGATCGTGAAGAGGATACTTGATCCTGAAAGAGGACATGTTGGCGGCAGCCATCTCGTTCTCCTTCTTGAACCAGGCAGGGAGTTCGCCCAAAGGATCCGGGATGATGGAACGAGAGAGGAGGGAGGGCGTTGCGTTTTCCTGGGAGCTGCGTGCCCCGTCGTTGTCGTCGCTGGGGTCCATCGAGGGGAGGGAAAGTGTGCTCGCCAAGGAGGAGGAGAGGTGCTTTACTACCTGAGTGGCAGTGGCAGTGGGCGACTCAGCTGGCTTCTTTGTGGACTTGGTATGCCATAACGATCTTGCAGAGCTGTTTTTCGAGTCCTTGCGAGACAGCCTCCGTGAGGCTACGACCGGTTCTTGCATCGATTGGTCGTGCTCATTCGGCGAGACGTCACGCTGGTGGAGGTTGTAGATGGCACTGCCTGTGGCTGGGTGAGCGCACACGGTCCCGGAGGGGCGGTGGCCTGGGTTACTCGCCTCTGGCGCAGTCTGGAAGAGCGTGTTCAACCGGTAACCAGACTCGGACATCCCTGTCACCGTTTTTCTAGGCGATGATCCCCATATGTTCACACACGCGTCGCCAACCGACGAGTCGAAGAACGTCGACTGCGATCACCTGGCGCTCCCGAATGGCGAGTCACGCGTTGCAGTATCCAACGAGACTGGCTGATGGTTATCTTATCAGGAATGAAATTGATCGAAACACGGTGTCTGTCACCAATTTCATCTCTCCATTCTACTCCCATTTGCCGCTCGTAAATGAGTGCCAGGATCCTTGTGCTGGGCGGCGGGGGTAGAGAACATGCCTTGACTTGGAAGCTCGCTCGGTCCCCACTCGTAAATCGCATCTATGTCTGTCCCGGAAACGGTGGAACCGCCAGCACCCCAAAGACAGAGAATCTAGACTTGCCTCTTGTGGCTCCCTACTATCACCAACTCGTCCAATTCGCCGCTCAGAATGAGGTCAGTATAACGCGAATATAGCTTCGTCCACTGCTAATACCCGCACCAGATTAATCTTGTCCTTCCTGGTCCAGAGGAACCATTGGTGCGAGGCATACAGGCGTGTTTCCGTAAAGGTGGGCCAATAAACGTTGCACCTTGGAACATGTTGCTCATCGGAACATGCAAGTTGGCATCCCCACCTTCGGTCCCAATGAGCTCGCCGCAAGAATGGAGGGAAGCAAGGCATTCGCCAAAGCATTCATGCTCCGTCACAACATTCCAACGGCCACCTTTCGCACATTCTCATCCTCACAAGTTGACGAGGCTATTGAATATGTCCGCACTTGTGGCTATCGCGTTGTGCTCAAGGCCAGCGGTCTTGCCGCTGGCAAAGGAGTACTCATTCCGGAATCTCCCGATGACGCAGTACAAGGTCTCCGACAAATTATGGTAGCCAACGTGTTCGGTGCTGCAGGTCTGCTACACCATTTCCATGCCTCGAATATCACTATAAGCAGTCCGCTGTTACATTCTGTCAGGGAACGAAGTCGTGGTAGAGGAACTACTTGAAGGCCCTGAGATATCCGTTCTTGCATTCTCTGATGGTTACACCATTATTCCCCTCCCTCCCGCCCAAGACCACAAACGCATTGGCGAAGGCGATACCGGATTGAATACTGGTGGTATGGGTGCATATGCTCCCGCTCCAGTAGCAACCCCTGCAATCATGGATCGCATCATGCAGGAAACCCTTCGTCCTACTATCGACGGTATGAGGAAAGAAGGTATGTTTGTCGACCTTTCCGTCATGGAACGTAGCACTCACTGTGACCAAGGTTTCCCGTTCGTCGGTTTGCTCTTTGTCGGATTGATGCTTACCGAAAGCGGTCCGAAAGTCCTTGAGTACAACGTCCGCTTTGGTGATCCTGAGACTGAGGCTCTCGTGCTTCTGATGAACGATGACGTCGACCTTGCTGCAGTGCTCTTCGTACGTCGTTTTAATCCAACGAGACCGTGACAATACTGATTAGCCTTCGGGCCAGTAGGCCTGCGTAGAGCATCGGCTCGACTCGGTACAAATAAGCAACCGGACGGGTTTCGCGGTCTCGGTCGTGTTGGTATCGGGTGGTTATCCCGGCGAATACTCAAAAGGGAAACGCATTGAAATCAGGCAAATACCATCAGGTAAGCACCGCCGCACTAGAATTGTATTTCACTTATCGATCTGTGCAGAAGCGGTCGTCTTCCATTGCGGCACTTCGTTGAACGGAGATGAACTCGTCACAGCAGGAGGTCGCGTCTTGGCTGTGTCAGCTGTCGCACCGTCATTAGAAGAGGCACTCTCCTTCGTGTACACTGCGATTGAAAAGATCTCGTTTGAGGGCAAGGCGTATCGCCGCGACATAGCCCATAGGTAAGCAAGATTTCGCCCCTCGGATGTCTCGGATGAACGTTGCTCACGTTTGTGCTAGAGCGTTGACGGGTGCCGATGTCGCTGTTAAAGGTCTAACTTACGAGCAGGCTGGCGTATCAGTGGACGCCGGAAACTCACTTGTTGGTGCCATCAAGCCGTATGTGCGTGCAACCAAACGCACTGGTGCGGATGCAGAAATAGGAGGCTTCGGGGGCATATTTGACCTAAATGCTGTTGGATATAAAGATCCATTATTGGTCAGTGGGACAGATGGTGTCGGCACGAAGCTTCGCATTGCCATCGAAACTGGCATCCATGATCTCGTAGGTGAGTCTTGAGCTGTAGTCTCTCAGATCCTTCTTGTAACTGAACATGGCAGGCATCGACCTGGTGGCTATGTCTGTCAATGATCTGCTGGTACAAGGCGCGGAACCACTCTATTTCCTGGACTATTACGGCTGCAGCAAACTAGATGTTGGCGTTGCAACTAGCGTCATCAAGGGCATTGCAGATGGATGTCAACAAGCGGGATGCGCCCTCATCGGAGGCGAAACTGCGGAGATGCCGGGCATGTACTTGGGTGGTAAGGACTACGTGCGTGCCACAATCGTGCAATCGTTCAAACTACCTCTCGCCCAGGTGACTATGATCTCGCGGGTTTCGCCGTTGGTGTCGTCGAAAGGGACCTGGTTCTCCCACGTGACGTCGTCGAAGGAGACGTTCTGCTCGGTATTGCTTCTTCCGGATTGCACTCCAACGGGTTCTCTCTCGTCCGCAAGATCATCTCCCTTTCAGGTCTAAGCTATTCCTCTCCCTGTCCCTGGGACGCAAGTCAAACGCTTGGCCGGAACCTCCTGGAACCAACTCGTATCTACGTCAAACAAGTTCTCCCGATTGCTCAAAAGGGCCTTATTAAAGCCATGTCCCACATAACAGGCGGTGGTTTTATCGAGAACATTCCCCGAGTTCTGCCGAAGGGGTTGGGTTGTTACCTGGATGCATCTACCTGGAAGCTACCGGAAGTGTTTCGGTGCTTGATGGAGCAAGGTGAAGTCGCGCCATTAGAAATGGCGCGCACTTTTAACATGGGGATTGGTCTCGTCGTCATCGTCGGCAAGGACAAATGCGAAAGCGTACTAAATGATTTGCGCACACGAGGTCCTGGAGTCCCTGTGTATGAAATAGGACAGGTGATTGGTACAAGCGGGGTGGAGATTCGGCAGTTGGAGCATTGGGCATGACGTCCAAATTTCTGCAACAAGAACTGGATGATAGCGTGTATTTTACTCTCGCGAGACAACATCAATAGAGGTATGCTATGCAAAAAACAGTGCGATGATGGGCGGAGTGTCACAGTAATAGTCGATAATAGATGTACGTAGTATGTGTACCGGTCAACATGAGACAGACAAGGTCAGATGGCAAACAGAAACCTCTAAAAACAGACGCCAAAGAACAGATGCTGAAAAAACAGTGGATAAGAAATGACCGTGCATATGTGTGCAAAGAACAAAATTGACAACGATAAATAAAACTGTGGTCTGAATCGGCACCACGAAACCAAAGGATGACAAGTCCAAGCAAAAGGAAACGAATTGATATATATACGGACAATATAAACATTCCCTTTACGCGGAAACAGAAACCTCCTTGGCAGGCTCGGGGGTTCCGGTCGCTGCAGCAGCGAAAGAGATGGATGATTTGGTCGCAACGTTGCCTGTCGTACCGTTAGGTTGAGCGGTATGAACCTCCGTCAACTTATTATCCTGTGGAAATTATTAATGGTGTGTTCCCGGGGTGTGAACAATACCCACGGATTGACTTTTGACCTGACGCTCCTCTGGTGAGACACTACGAGTGCGGGGTTCCTTGGTCATGTCTTTACGGGGAGGTGGTGCTTGCAGTATTTGGGCGGCAGTAGGACCTGCCAGCCCATTGGTCACAGGGGCTCCACTAACAGAACTCCTGGATGACGTGGTCGTCGACCCACCGAGCACAGGAAATTCGTCAGCGTTCGGGACTCGCTGTTGTTTAACCAGGGGCTTTTTCTCTACCCGCAGTCCATTTGACTTGAAGCCCTTCGGACGACTACCCGGGTCTGCGGATTGCGAACGACTTGAGTCGGTTGTGCCATTTGTCCCACGTCGTGGTTGAACATTCTCGAAAAGATGAAGTGAATTCACAACGTAGACAATGCGAGATGAAACTGATTACTTACCTCTCGCACATTCATTGTAGGAAAATTTTCTTCGATGGTGCTAATATCATTTGCACTGTCCCTCGCACGAGAGCCACGACTGCCCGACTGAGGATGTGCAGATGTATCGGGGATGACATGAGGGAAACGGCAGTCGTCACCGTTTCTACACCTACCAGCGGGGTAGAACAGGCACGCGGGTTTTCGACCTCCACCGAAAGAACCTCTTCGCATGCTACCTCTCCGATTATGGTTCATACCTTGTCGGAAGGTGGGAGAAGGGCCAAAGTTTTCTCCCTGAGGAAGAACTGGGGACTTGGGTCCACCGTTAACCTTGGGGTACGGTGAGTGCACATGTGGACCTGGAGGATATGGCGAGGGATCCTGACGCACTGCGAATGGGGGAGCGGATACAGGTCCATTTGGATATATCGACTGCGGAGACTGGGGCCCGGGGGCAGTTGCAGGCTGCTGAGGAGGAGGGAGTGTGGGAATAGAAAGAGGAAGAGGAACATGTGTAGGCTGAGGATAAGACGGCGAGGCAGGAGACATTGGCCCATAAGGTGCCTGCACCGGCGTTTGAACAGGAGAAAGCGCGTCTGAGGCAGATCGCGCGTGAACCATGGGAGGATGGGGAGGAGTATGAACTGACAGTGGCGGCGGTGGAGATACAGGGTTCATGTGGGGCAGGACAGGTGCAGGAGGATGAAAGGAAGGGTGGGGTGGGTAATAATTTTGAGTGTACTGCTGCTGAGTCATGGGATCATAAGGGGCCGGATATTGAGTAGGGGCCGGAGGTGGACCAGGATAAAAAGTACCCTGGGGGTGAGCGAAGAGACATGAGGAACCATAGCGACAGGCAGGATAATACCTGCAAGGAATGAATCTGGCTACATCGGGCGGAGGAAGGTTTCCGTATGCACCATTCTCGCCAAGTGTGACTGGAGGGGGCTGATAGTATGCGGGTGTGCCGTCAGGAAGAGTAGGTACTGGAGCGATAGATGGATAATAGCCATATGGAGGAATAGGGACATGGTAGAATCGCTTTGATGGATCGACATGGGGATCCTGTGGATAGGGATGGTCCTGAGGGGGCAGGCTTTTTACCAAGGCATTTTTTAGTAGTTGAATGATCTCGGGGTTTGTTGTGTACGTGTCTGGGGAGCCACGAGTGATTGCGAAAGAGGGATCGGCACCTGATGGAAAGGACGAGGGGATCGATTAATCACACGCGACGCGATCGAGGATCGAATGCGAACCTTTGTCAAGGAGTGCCTTCACCACATCAGCATGGCCATTCTTGACTGCTTCCTGTAGGGGCGTGGCACCAGTGTGGTCTATAAGGAAATGGAACTTTAAAAACACGATACAAGCCGAAACGAGGTAGAGAGACATACCTTTGATCTCGACATCGGCAGGAGATGCATTGTGAAGTGCGGCTAGGAGGGACTCGATGTTCCCCTCAGAAGCGGCGGTCCAAAGTGGGGAAACCATTTGATGCAAGAACTGGAGATGGTCGTGGATAGAAAGCAAGAGAGACAAAGGGCACGGTGGACCACGAGGAAGATGGGGAAAAAAAAGGTCTGACTGAGAAAACACGGAGAGAAACACAAGCGTATGGTTCACCCTTCGACTGTCGGACTTCGGGAGTGACTTGACGCCAAAAAAAAAAAAACGAGAAAAAAAAGCGTGAGAAATAGCGATTTCCTTGCTTATGTAATTACACACACACGGACCGCCGAGATGGACGGCGAATACGCCCGGGTCGCTGGTCTCCCAGCAACGCGTCTGTCTGTACACAATTCGGCTCTGCGTTCGCACCAGGACAGCTTCCCGCTCTGACACGAATGGCATTTGCGCGGTCTGACATGTCAGCCGTGGGTGGTCCGTTCCGTCACCGGGCAAGGCACCGATGCCACATTCGGATACACACGGATGCTCCACTTGATACTAAAGTCAAACTACCCGATACGCTCGATCCCTAGTTTCTTCAGCAGCCGTTTTGCTTGTTCCCCCGTCTTCCTTGGCAGGTCCAACTCCCGCGATGGAGGTCGGCACATCAGTTCCTGCACTCCTGTCTTTACGTCCTTGCCTGCAGACCAGTCCCAAAGTTCAATCTGTGTACAATTTTTTGGCGGAAAGCCATACCTTCGTATAAGGCCTCATAAATCTGACATACGAAACATCCCGAGAGAGTTTTGCAACTAGGCTGAGAGTCAAGAGCACCCGGTAAATTCCGCCACTCACCCCGTTTGCGATGGGAGCTGACACATCCATCTCATCGATCATCTTCTTGAGACCCTTTGCTGTCGTCACCCCCTCGGCTACACTCCCCAACGTGTTAATAATGTCTTCAAGCGCCTCCCCTTTCCCCAATCGATATCCCACTGTGTAATTTCGGCTGGTCGGAGAGCTACACGTCAGGAAAAGATCTCCCACGCCGGCAAGGCCCAAAAAGGTCAGCGGTGATGCACCATATGCCGTCCCTATCCGTGTCATCTCACCCAACCCTCGAGTAATGAGACCTAAAAATCCTCCAATAAGTCAATCGCTCCAACTCGGACCATGGTTCAGCTAACTTGCTCTCGTGTTGTTCTCATAACCCAAGCCATCAGCCATTCCAGCAGCGATAGCGTAGACGTTCTTCAGGGCGCCAGCCAACTCTAGTCCTATTGGATCGCCGCCAGTATAACTAAAGCAATATGAATTCACAGGTGCCGTTTGAACATGCGTAAGTGAGCCTACCATCGAAACCATGGTTGGTGAAATATTTGCGATGCTTTCTGGGCTTGAGATTCTGTCAACGAGGCGACAGAGACAGAAGTCGGTTGTCTGCGAACAACTAACCCGGCTCGTCAGCAAACCAGAACAAGACTGCGTCAAGCTACCAACTTTCTGTGGCAAAAGAGGGCCCAGACTGTATAAAGTGAGTTTTCGCAACTGTCTCTGTGTCTTACATTGTCCTACAATAAATGTTGCGACTCGCGCGATATCGCCCCCGCACGTATCAGCGATGATTTCAAGAGTTAGCGCCTGCGTATCCGTCTCGATACCCTTGTTCACGAAAATCAATAGAGGCAGATTTTCCCCAACTAAACTGGGGCGGAGCTTGGTCAAAGTTTCCCTGACGGTGAACTGTAAGAGATGAGAAGTCCTGGAGGGATAGTAATCATTCCAACCTGAGTCCCTGGGTCGGTATCGCGAACAAGAGCACGTCCATCTGCTGAATTTTGCCTGTATCCGGAATGTCTGGACCGACCGCATGAATGTTACTCGAGAAGACATGGTCCTTCAAGTAGTCTGGATTGCGATGGTAAGTATTGAAGTGTTGAACGAAGCTAGCTTGTCGGGACCAGATATAAACTTCGTGATCAGAGTCGCCGAGATGATCTGCGAGACAGCTTCCAAAGTTGCCTGCACCGAGCACAAGGACTTTGGATTTCGGCGTCGGAGGCGAGGGCATGTCAAATTTGATCTTTGTCGTGAGGGGGCACGGTGCAGACGAGGACCGAAGACTAGAACAGAGCGACCTGATGGACGTTGGCAGCAAGAAACGTGGCGGCAAAGGGAATGCCTGGTGCACAGCAGCACGCCGGAGGATGCAGAACATGGTGGCACGCGACATCTTCGGCAGGAACTATGCGGCAGACGGCCGGCGGTGGCCGGTTCCGCGCCGGCGCAGAGAGGAGGCACTGTTGGAGTCGTCAACGTCAGACATATACATACCCGCCAGTTATATTTAATACCACCAGCTCATGGCAATCCAGGACAGAACAAACGAATTTCGCACCTGTGTCGACTCTATACGAAACAGGTCCGCTTTACCACAAAGGACAGCAGAAGCGAAACAGCGTGTGCTCCAAAGCCATGCCAAGGGTACTTCCAGGACCGAGTTTTCGCGAATGGCCTCGTCCATTGGCAAAGACATCAGCAGTACCACCATCAAGCTCGGAAAGCTTGCACACCGTGAGTTATCCTTTGGCTGCCCACATCGGCTGTTGACCGGTTCTACTCTCAGTTGCGAAACGGAAAACATTGTTCGACGACCGGCCCGTGGAGATCAGTGTACGCTTCATCTCGATACGTGCTATATCCTACTGCTCATCCATCCTTCATCCAGGAATTGACCTACATTATCAAACAAGACATAGCCAACATCAATCGACAGATAGCCGCTCTACAATCATTCCTCAAGCAACACAATGCTCAGAGTAGTTCGAGGTCTTCAGAAGGAAAACAAATCGATGAACACAACCACAACATTGTCATGATGTTGCAAAGCAAACTCGCGAACACTAGCATAAGCTTCAAGGATGTACTCGAGGTCCGAACGCAGGCAAGTCGAACAACCTTCTGCCTCAAGGCACTACCTGACCAGATGTCGTGCAGAACATGAAGGAGTCAAAAGACCGCACAGAGCAGTTCATGTATTCCACCGCCGCTGCAGCTCACCAAGCACCCCAAAGTAAGCACATTGTTAAGGATCGTTATTCTGCAGGCTCGTCTAATTGTCCTCAGATTCACTTTTGTTGAATGGAAGACATGACCCAATGGGTGACGGAAGTGGAGACCGTCCAAGCTCCAAAGGCAAGGGAAGACCAGCACAAAACAGCGATGTTTTAGCTATGGACCTGGATGCCGCCGAGGGCGGTGTAACAGCTTACGGTGGAAGCGGCGCCTTTTCACAGATGCAATTAGTAGAGCAACAAGTATGGAGCATCCTTCTCTCGCGGATCACGCACTAACTAGCAACCAGGATTCATACATCCATTCGCGGTCAACAGCAATCGAGTCGATCGAGTCCACAATAGCGGAATTGGGACAAATATTCACTCAACTGGCACATATGGTTGCAGAACAGCGCGAAACGGTACAACGGATCGATGCTGACACGTTAGACATCGCGTCGAATGTCAGTGGAGCTCAACGGGAATTACTTAAATACTACGCAGGTATATCTAGTAATCGCTGGTTGATGCTCAAGGTTTTCGGTGTGTTGATTGTTTTCGTGAGTCTCCTCTTCGAATCTGTCGAAGGATTTATCTGACGGCGTCGTGGACCAGTTCCTTGTATTTATTCTTGTTTCGTAAGGCGGACGTTGAGCGCCACGCCGCCAACCACTATTTGCTGGACTAATTCGCTGCACGTAATGGACATTTGATGAAATAGATTGGAACGATTCACAACTGTTCTGGTCCTATCCTACTGGTATGGCGTTTACGCCAGTTCGGAATTCTTTGGCCGTGGACCTTCGCATTTTAGGGCCCTTTTGATGCCTCTGCCCCCCTCGGTGCGTCTCTTTTTCCTCGACGTCACCAACTGTCCAAGTTCGCTTGCGAACATGGGTTTGCTCTGTACCAGATGTGGCCGAGAAACGTTGCGTACCGCTGGATTGCGTGTTCACCCTGGGATCCTGTCGTTTTCGCTATGAAAGTCGAATAAGTTGCGCAAAATGAACTACATGATTATGGCATACTCGTTGTCCTTCTAACTCTTTATTACGCTCCTCGAGCTTCTTCATACGAGTCAAGCCCTTTCCACCCCCGCCGGCAGTCAGTTCTACATTGATCTGGCGTCCGTCGAGAACCGAATGGTGAAGTTTGAGCGCCTGCTGGAGCACCCCGTGATGCTTGAACTCCAAGAATGCGCAACCTTTGGACTTTGTGACAGTTTTCGTGGATGATTTCGTAGATCGTTTAGGCGTTAGTAGTCGTATACTTGGTGGTGGAACTTTTTCCGAGAATGAACAACAAGTTCAACCGGATCACAACAACACACACCGCATGCTGAAAAATGTGCTTGGATGGCCTCGGGGCCCGTGGTATATTTGAGGTTACCTAGGGAGGAGTGAGGGAAGCTATGAATGACTGGCAAGAAACATCGTACCAAGAAACAGAATGAATCTTTGCTTCGTCAAGCTCTTGCTCTCCCTCCCTGTCCCTTCATCTCCATCGTGATCCTCTACAAGCTGTTCCATACCGTCGACAAGACTCCCGTTAGACCCTTTTCGTCGCTTTGGTTTCGGTTCGCCTGGCTCGAGGGTTCCTTTTGCTTCTTCACCAGCTTTCTTTCTTTTCTTTGCTGCCACCACCACCCGTGTTTCTGCTTCCTCTCCGTCCCCTCCGGCTTTTCCTTCCCCGAGAAAAGCTTCTGTACTGGCTTGACGGCCTTGTTGACCTTGCGTAGCAACAACAAGAACCTGATCGTCGAGGCTATGGACATCGATCTCGTCGTCCGAATTTCCAGTAATACTTGGTGCTTTACCCTTGTCTCCGCTCTTGCTGCGTTTGCGTTCTCGAAAGGCGATACCTTTCTTCTGGCGCTTCGTGAGTTTTGCTGTGGGCATTATATAGGAACTAGGAAGCGAATAGCTGGAAGCAATAAAATAGCACAGCGTCGGACCACCGTCGGTACTTATATTAGTCCGGAACAGCAACGGAACAGTTATAGCAACGATAATATTCTCCCTTCAATACGTTTGTCTGTCCCAAGACCAACGACCAGCAATCGAGCTAGTCGAGGACGACTGACAAATACATACCCATCTCCTTCCCAATAACGTTACCTCTCGTGACCTGCTTAGCAGGGGGTACCCTCCAAGAAAGTGTCGGGCAATGTGCTGTCACCAAGAGCAGCGAGCGGATCAGCCAAGCGTCAGACCATTGACACCTTCCCCAGCTCCTTCCACCTCCCTTTCCTCGCCATCCAACCCTCGTCGATGTCTTGGAATCGGACGCAATATCGGGCTTGCAAGTCCTATTGTGGGACGCAGAATGGGGCTTGAAGAGACACTCATAGACACAATTCCAACCTGTCGTGGATTCGAATAACTGGGGAATGGATATGATGTAATGGTTGGGGATGACGCCGCCGAACTCGATGCCGGTACCGGGATAGACAAAGGGATGGGAAGTGAGGGTCTCCCATTTGGGGTACGAGGGTAGGAAAGCGACGAATGAGACTCTCGGAGATAAGATATCGAGGGGGACACCGCTCTTCGTTTTGCCGCGGTAGGGTATGGGTCATATCGATCGTCAACTGCGTGCACGTGTGAACCTCATCGTCACGGTCTCCCCAAATAACACTCACATTTCCGTTTATTCGAGCGGACTGCGCTTGTTGTTGGAGGAGGTGTGTACCGCCACTGCACCGAGGCCGGGGTTGAAGTTATCGATGGCGATGCCAACGGCTAGGAAGAACATGAGCCTGGTGGCAGCACAGAAAACACGAGCCCGTACAGCATCCACATCCATTGCCATTACTATGGGACTCCCCATTAGAGATGTAAGATCATCCCCATTCACACTGTGCGCGGGCGTACAGGGCTTCGCAACCGTATGGTCGCCTTGAGGGTCGAGCACGAATATTGCATCGACGTCGTCATCGTCATCGCTCGGTGACCCCTCCTCGTGCAGCTCTTCATCGCCAACCTCTTCCGGGTACCGCCCTCTATCAGACGGTGCACGTGGTGTACGAGGTTGCAATGGAAGGTCAGAACATGATGCTAAGAGGCGCTGAAAGGCAGCTTCAGACTTGACCTCATTCTCTTCAGGGCGGGACTCGGCCAACAAGTTCAATATCCTTGGGGGTTTCAGCTTGACAGCCATTGAGAGAAGCTGGTAAGGTTCGCAAGAGGTTATGTGTGACAGTGATACTCACAGGATACGTCAGGCGCTTCGACCCGACTGTGGTGGGGCTGAAAACTGAATCATTGTCGAGCACGCTTAGATTTCGACTTGATGGTGGAGTTGAGGGGTTCAAAGGCTCCTTGTCATTCTCGTCATGAGATTCTTCCGTGTCATTTTCGCATGACATCACAATGGGAGGTGTTGGATTGCCCGAGCTACTTGATGGTGAACTCTCGGTGTACATACGTTCTCTGTCGCTTTCTGATTCCTCTCCGTTCGTGCTTCCGCGCCTAGTTGAGGGTATCGTGAAAGATATGGCAAGTGGGCTATAAATGCGCTTCTCTGCATAGTAACTCGATGACTTGGGAAGGAGCGACGGACGACGAAAGCGGAGAAGCAATGGGCTAGCTGGCCCATCCTCTGCTACGGGAGAGACATTCGCTTTGCTTGAAGGCAAAGCGAATTCTTCTGAGGACGAAGGAAACGAAAGACGACGAGGAGACTGCGACATGGAATGTGTACGAGGACAGTCTTTGTGGATGCCACAAGGTGTCCATAGGAGTAATTAGTCACACTCTTGCCGATAACGCCCCATCTTGTGCGCAGAACACGACCAGATCTTCTACATACTATTGGACGAAATTGGGACATTCACTCACTCAGCCAGCTCAGGCGAGTAAATATTTTGGCGGACATTCGCAAGTGTTATTTGGTAACCCTACGGGACTTGATTACTGATCAAGTGGGAGCATTCACACTACTTGTGGCTTGACAACTAGGAAATGCGTCTCGTATTTTGAGAATCAGGCTGATGGCCAAAGACGGTAAGCTGCATAGGTCGCGCTCGCAAGAAGCCCTGTTGACAAATCATTAGAACTGCACACCGTGAGTTACGGTTCCGCTCACCCATCGTCGACAAGTTCGCGATGAAGGCGCCGGGTATCCGCTGGGTATTTGGTCAGCCAAAATGGCAATACAAATGTTGAGTAGCGTACGTTGACTGGTTTTCCTGTTTTGTAACCAAGGGTATAGATGATCCGTCCTACGACGAACGAGCCGCACATCATAGCGGCAGCATGGGGACACTTTAAACCGAACACCAAGGTGCTATGCAAATGTTACGTGAACGAAATGGATATGCAAGAGTAAAGACGAACTCACGATACCGTAACGATGGGTGTAAACTCGAGCGTGTTTTGGTGGGCCCCTTGAAGTGGATAAGTTAGCTGGTTGGAATAACGGAAAGACGCGAGATGGCGAACGTTGGGTGCAGTTGAATTGCAAGGCTGCAGGGTTCTCCTTGACTTGCGCTGCCTCAGCATATACTGGACACGTGTCAGAGCGGCTGACAAGACCAAGAGTGTTATACATACGCTGTGGGTACGCGATGCCAGCGCGTCCACGAGCCCTGCCGACGAGGAGCGTCTGCCAGCAAAGGAGCCAGCCGAGGGAAACGAGAGATGTGGGAACATAGCCAAATCTGAGGGACGGAAGTGGGCCATTGAGTACAAGGAACGAAGACAGGGACATACCCGTTTGGGAGGGTGATTTGTGTGGACATGGTGGGGAAGGAGTAGAGACGTGTTCGGTTCCACGGGCGTCCTTTATACCCATCGGCAGGGTACGGGATAATGACAAATGAGACATTCGTTCCGTACCTTGTTTGACGTGACGTACAACATGAAGATCGACAACGAATTATTTATTTTATTATTTTTACACATCACATCACGTGATCACTCGTTTTGATCGATTATTATTATCTTCAAGTCCTTTGCATCTCATCCAGTAGGTCGAGATGGCCAAACGCTCTGCGACAGACCCATCATCTGATCCGTCACTCAACACAAAGACTCCCCGCCGCTCAGAAAAGCGTCGTGTGCCTTCACTCGACGACATCGGCGAGTTCGAGGACGCTTGGGAGGATGAGCTCGAGTCAGACGAGGACGTCGTGGATGCAGATGCCCCGGACGGTACGAGAAATAGCACAAATGACCCTGTACCCCACAGCTTTGTGACACATCTCTCGTCGTGCTTTTCTATCAGGAATGGACATCGATGAGGTTCTCCCCGCTGTCGAAGAGTCTGAGGAGCAACCACTCCTCGAGGCGTTCATACCTGGCACCCATACTCTGGCGAAAGACGAAATACTAGAGCCGGATGACTCGGTCTACATCATGCGCCATTCAATGGACGTAACCTGGTCATGTCTGTCCTTCGACATCTTACGGGATAGCCTTGGTGACGAACGGCAGCGATATCCTGCAACTGCTTATGTCGTCGCCGGAACGCAGGCTGCCAGAACTGATCAAAACGAGTTATCGGTTTTCAAGATAAGCTCCCTACATCGTACCCAAAGAGACGGAGGTTTGTTGTCAACATCGGCGCCTTCGTAGAGCGTTTGACTTTGGTGACTGCAGATGATGACGACGACAATGACGATGACGACGACGATGCCCTCGATGAAGATGCCGTTCTCGAGTTTCGCTCCGTACCTCATAATGGCGGCGTTAATCGCGTCCGTGCCCAACCCCTTCCACCCTCCGTGCCTCTGGTTCCCGTCTCGCAACCCTACTACACCGCAACTTGGGCTGAATCTGGCAAGGTTCATATATGGGACATCCGACCACTCATAGAGTCGCTTGACGTGCCCGGATACTCTTGGGAAAAATCACGAACAAATAGACCGACCTTTACAATTAATTCGCATGGACGTACCGAAGGGTTTGCCATGGACTGGGCCGCGTCAGCGGCAACGAACCCGTCCGCGCTCAGGCTGCTCACGGGTGATATCCATTCGAAAATATATCTTACCACCTCCACGCCCTCTGGGTTTAATGCTCTTGCGCAGCCTTTCACATCTCATACGTCCAGCGTCGAAGATATCCAATGGAGCCCGTCAGAACCTACTGTCTTCGCATCTTGTTCGGCTGATCATAGCATTCAAATATGGGACGTGCGGAGTAAAGGGCGAAGAAGCGTCACTGGCATTGATCCTGCGCACGAGAGCGATGTGAACGTTATCAGCTGGAACAAGAGTACGCATTACTTGTTGATCAGCGGTGGCGACGATGGTGCAGTTAAAGTGTGGGATCTTCGGAATGTTAGCAAGCCAGGGTGAGTTGTTCCTTCCATCACCACAGGAAAAGCTCACCCACTTTCCCTTAGATCGCCCCGCCAAGTGCCCAGCCCTGTTGCCGCGTTTACATGGCATAATGGCCCCATCACTTCGATTGAATGGCACCCCACAGAGGACTCAGTATTTGCTGCATCTGGCGCCGATGATCAGGTCACGCTTTGGGACCTGGGGGTTGAACAAGACGACGAAGAAATTGGTTCATCAATGAATGAAACACAAGAGAGTGGTCGGGAAGTCCCACCACAGCTACTCTTCGTGCATCAGGGTCAGAGGGATGTGAAGGAAATTCACTGGCACCCTCAGATCCCTGGAGCAGTGATCAGCACGGCATTGGATGGTTTCAACATCTTCAAAACGATCTCGGTGTAGGCAAAGACATCCTTTGGAACAAAAGTACTTAGCAGACAAGTTGTAATGAGAAACGTGTGGCCATGAATGGCTGCATCTATTCGTTCTCACAGATATTACGATACTGCGTAGATGGACTACAAAGCATGGAGCAACAGCCACGTCTTGTTGTCAGTATAAACCAGCTCTGTTGTTCCCCCTTGGCGAACGTATCTGCCGACAGTTAACTTGATGAGAATCTGCAAGGATACTTCTACTCACTTTGGACATGTTCTTGTGCAGGATGTCCGTCATCACGGCATAAACGTTTCTAATATCAACGAGGTTCTGGCGAGCGAAGAAAAGTTGCTTTTCGTCATGCTCTTTCAAGGCAAGCTACGAGCAGATGAGAGTCGATCCACAGATATACACTCAGACGCTAACCGTATAATCTTCGATGTTAGGATATTTAATGAGCTTTGAGCATATCTTGGCTCGAGCCAAGTAGTTTTGGCGGACGCTGTCACGAATGTTGTATGCACTCTCTTGGGAGCGGAGTAGCTCACTAAGGACCTCTGGCGCAGGGATTGTATTGAGTTTTAACTGGCATTGCTCGTGGACGCTTACCTTCTTGTATCTGGACACCTATCGATCATGCGGTCCGTTGGTGCAACCAAAAGTGATATTACTAGCACATACCAAAATTATCGCCACTGATGTCAAGAACGAGCGATGAGCGAGTTAACGCATGTCATGTCAGATGCAAACTTACTCTTCTATTCTGAGAAAGAGAATCAGTATATTTACGCTGCGCACTAGATATAATTCAGGACGCACTTTGGCATTGTTAAGTTAACCCATAACTTGACCTTGTCCTGTATCCATCTCAGTATAGGGTGAAAATGAACCACTGAGCTGACTCACGCAAGAGTCGGACAGTTGTGCGCACTCCGCCTTGATAGTTTCTTGCAGCTTCAGGATGTGCTTATTCGCATGGACGAGTTCAGGATACCTCGCATTTGCAATGTCGTTCGTCAGCAGCACGATGCCATCTTCCACGCGTTTTCGCTTAGAGGAAGGGCCATTGGGGTCAGGTGAACCAGGTGGCGGATACACCCTCGGATCCGTGGATGCAGGGGCATGTGACATGCTGTACAGCGAATCCGGGGCATTGGCGCCGTCAATGATGGACGAAAGCTCACTGTACGGTGTTAGTTGATATAAAGCATTAGTATAGAATCTTGGCTCGTACAGCGTCTACGTAGCATTTAGTAAACTGGGTCACTGATGTATGCAACGTCAACTCACCTTGGCTGGGAAGACATGGAAGATGATGTCTTCTGCTACAGAGCCGACACCCGCTCGAAAAGCCTGATTTATGAGTCAGTGCATGGAAGCGTGAATGATACCGTCGGTAGTTACTTCCAGCTTTGCTGTGGTCTCCTTGAGCATAGACATGGTGGGAGTAGTGGTGCAAGTTGGAGAGAGACGCAAAGTCGTGGTCTTACCTCATCGGGACACTGACGCTCGTGACTTATAATGCACCTTGGTCCACAACCACCAACTCGCGTCCAACATGAGTAATCAAGTACGTTCATCGTCCAGTCTCTGGTAGGGATGATCTTTCTCACTTTCTTCAGGATGAGACCGACGTGATCTCGACATTGACGGGTTTCTCACTCAATAACGTCCTCCAAGGCTTGTCTCTACCAGTGGGCAGTGGTCTCACCAGCAGTCTCGGGATCTCCGGCTTGCCAGCGCTAGATGCCTCGCAAATTTACAACGACAAATGGGACGAAGACGAGGAGGCTGTCGGTGCTGACCAGGGTGAGGACTACGAGGACGAAGTGGATAGGGAGCTTGAGAATGAGACTTTTGGTGGTGAGGTTGTCAAAGTCGAAGCCCAGTCCCCAGCCTCGATGCGCCTCAAGGAAAAGCGCGTGAGGATCGTGAAGCGGCTCATAGAGAGACCAAAGACAGTTTATGAACGGTTCCCTGGGTTCGAGAAGGATAGGGTTCTCGATTTCTCCGATTTGTTCAAGGGCTATACTGTAAAGAAGTCCAGAATAACAAAACGTCTCCTCACAGGTGAGTCAAATGTTTCTTTCATTCGTGATCACCTTTGTCAACTTTGCTCAGTTGAAAGCATCTATCCGCGCAAGAGGGACGTCCCCCGAGGCTTTCTCGAGGCTGTTGCAGGAGATACTCAGCGTCAGAACGAGAGCAAGCGTGTGGAAGAGGTTGTTTCTGCTGGGAGCATCGAGAATGATCTAGTGAAGGCCATTGAGGTGACCACGTCGTTAATTCCTCTCTTAGGGTTGCTTATACATCCCAGGAGCGCGAGAACTCAGCACTCCCCATTACGCTCCCTCTGCACGACAGAAGCTTCGACCTTGTATTGTTGTCGAATTGGGAAGAAGATATCGTATGTGCACCCGGCAAGATTATCCGACCTCCGGCCCAAGAAACAGACAATTTAACTACGCCAGCGAATAAATCTCTCGAGTCGGGTGCATGGACGCAGGGTATCATATGGGGCCCTGGAGCGCCATTCCTTGACTTTACTCAGTTAGAATTGAACGAGGAAGATCTCACCGCCGAGGAGCGTCCAACAGGTATGTTTTGGCTGGCTTTCGTGGCAAGTTGGACATTCACGACTTCAGCAGCGGAAACAGTCAGGCCGCGGAAAAGGTTAAGAGCGGAAAACGCACAGTCCCGTGATAAATTTAATCTTTCAAATGATCACTTATACGAAGTTGCCAAGGAAGGTGGCCGGCATCGTGTCCGTCAGACTTTCGGTCAATTGGTTGTGGAACATGCGTACCCTGCACAGAAACTCCAGTTACCATTTGTGAGTCTTTCCATGAGTGATTTTTGTTGTATATGACTAGACCCTACGACTCCAGTACAAGACCCGACTTTCCAAACAAGAAGCGCGTTCCTTCCACCGACCAGCTTTGCAGTTCCCTACCAATATCGAAATTCGTTTTAGCAAAGTGCGGACTGCGAAAAAGAAGAAGGACAAAGCAGGGCGAAAGATCGGGAAGGGCGGCAACATCGGCGAAGGACTGCATAAGACAAGCGATCTGACCCTCAAGGATACCAGTAACTTTGTTCTTTGGGAATACTCTGTGCGTGTTATCCCGACCGTAGTCTTGGGTTGAACGTAGGCTCACCATTTTACAGGAGGAGCACCCTCCCATTATTCCAAATTTCGGAATGGGTAGTATACTCGTCAATTATTATCGTAAAAAAGACGAGAAAGATGATTACATGCCCAGGGTAGGTTTTGGCCGATTGCAAAACGTTGTATTGACTGGATTTCTAACTTAGCTGGATCTTGGTGTCCCATTCGTGCTCGAGCCACAGGATGAATCACCATTCATGAAGTTCGGTTATGTCTATCCTGGACAAACCTTCCCCGCTCTTTACAACAACCTCGTGCGCGCACCACTCTTCCGCCACAAGCCCTATCCTACCGACTTTCTTGCGGTCAGGTAGGGAGCGCCTCACACTGCCACGTCTAGTCGCGCTGATCGATTAATATCTAGGAGTACGACGAAAGGGGACACGAAATATTTCCTGCGGGAGATCAAGAATCTTTTTGTGATTGGACAAACGTATCCTGTGACCGAGGTTCCAGGTCCTCACTCGCGAAAAATAACAAATACCATAAAGTACAGACTTCAGATCATTGCGTTCAAACTCCTCAGAAAAAGTGCCGAAGAGCGTCTCAAGATCTCACGTTTGATGAAGTACTTTCCGGACCAGAACGAACTTCAGATGCGGCAGAGACTGAAAGAGTTCATGGAGTACCACCGTCGAGGACCTCACCAAGGCTTTTGGCGCCTCAAGTCCACCGTCTCCATCCCAAGTGATGCTGACATGCTCAAGATGGTCGGACCTGAACAGATTGTCCTCATGGAAAGCATGCAAGTCGGTCAACGTCACTTGCAAGATTCAGGGTACACACAAACTGCCGAACAAGCGGACGATGATGAGGGTGAATCTAAGCTTTCGATAGAGCAGCAACTTGCTCCATGGATCACCACCAAGAACTTCCTATTCGCTACTCAAGCCAAGGCCATGCTTCGGCTGCATGGGGACGGCGATCCTAGTGGAAGAGGGGAAGCATTTAGCTTTATCCGTATATCCATGAAGGATATTTTTGTGAAAGCCGGAGAAGACTACGAGCAAAAGCTTGGTACGCGAATTACTTTCTGACGCAATCGGTTATTCACCGGACACAGCCGAGGCCGAGAATCGACCCAAATCTGCCCACAGGTACAACGTTGCCGAACAACAACAGATTTACAAATCCGAAATCGAGAGGATATGGAAGGCGCAGTTCGACTCGCTGAGCCGCAAGGATGAGCCCCAGCTGACTCCTGAGGATGAAGCACCCCCTCCTGATATCAAGAAACCCATGCAGAGGCAGGCGTCCATGAGGATCGAGACGCCCTTTTCTCCCGCCATGTCGCCTGCTCCGGGACGGCCCTCTTCTCCGGCCTTTAGTCGAGGATCATCGCTGGAACGGGATCGAGAAATGAGTATGGGTCCAGAAGGTAGTCGCAAGGTATTGCGTATAAGACGCTTGGTCAGTTGTGTCCTATTTTGCCGAGAATCTCCGCGTTTATTCTCCTCCAGGTCGACGATGAGTGGCAAACGGAGATTATCCGCGATCCGGCTGTCATTCGTGCGTATGTCCGGGCGCGATTGGCGATCGAAGAAGAAGCAACACTAGCCGATAACCTTGCGCCAACTGGTGATGCGGATACCGACAAGCGGTACAAGAAGCGGTACGTCCCAATTTTAGTGCCCTTTTATGACCTCCGGTCTGACTGTTGCCAGGTTGGAAGAACGTATTGCGAGGATGAAAAAGAACCAGGAACGGCGCTTGCATCGCAAGAATGCAAAGATTGTGAAGGAGGGGGGAACCCCGATGCAACTCAATCGACCCCTGAAACCAGATACGACGGTAATGATCCCTTTTCTTCCGACTGTGCTGTATATTCACCCCTGCCTTTTACAGCGACGCTGCGGCCACTGTGGACAAATGGGCCATATGAGTATGAGACCTCTTCCCGCATTGTCCCACTGTTGAATGCTAACACCATGCTGCAGAAACGAACCGAAAGTGCCCGCGGTGGGCAGAGTTCAACAGCGGCGCTCCGCCCGTTCCTGCAACGCCGTCTGCGACAAGTCCGCCGCCAATGACACCGAACGCATCGAGTTTCAGTGGATTCAACAAACCTTCGCAGAGTGTCTCTTTTAGTTTCAATGCTGCTGTTCCGTCTCCTCTCGCGACGAGTCCCCCGGTGTCGGCAATAGAAGACACCGAGCCTTCCATGACGCCATCCGGTGCTGCTCCCAAGATCAAACTTACGCTGAAACGCACCTAGTTAATATATTCTTTGCGCCACATTTTTTGCACTAGCACTGCACATATGTATAGTATCAATATGTAGAACGCGTTTCAAAATACGAGTACAGCATAGGAACAAGACGGGAAGCAGACCATTCATCAAGCGGCAACCATCTCGATATCTACTGATAAGCTGTGCGCGAACGACTTGGAAGAGTCAGGAATTGGGGACGCGAAACGCTTCCTGTAATCCTGGTTGATTTTGACGAGCAAGTGCCGAAGGAGTTCGGCGTGCCGTTTCCGCTCCTCGAGGGGATTATCCTTGTGAATATGATGAGCCAGCTCAATCTTGTCTACTTTCCTGACAAGCTCGTCATTTTCTGTGATCGAAAGGAGACTGGGTGCAGTTTTGTGAGCCGGGACCGGTGACGACCTCGTTGAGCTGGGTGTGGTCCCGCGTGACGTGTCAGGCGAGCGAGGGGCAGAGACGGGTGAGGGGGAGCGGTACATCTCAGTGATCGGGGGCAACCTGAGCGGACCGGCATCCGGCCTGAGCGAGGGGAGTTTGAGGTGTGAGTCCTCGGGTAAGAGGAGCGGATAGAGGGTGTTTGATGACTTGAGCGAGTCCTTTGTGGTAGATACCAGTGAACCGGGGTTTGCGGGTGGACCACGATAGACGTTGAGAGGCTTGGGCTCGGGCAAATCTGTGAGAGTACCAGGAGCAGTCTTGAGTGGGTTCATCATGGTATGCACAGGCTTTCTAAGGTAGTCGGGGGCCGCCAACTGGACAGGAGGTGCGGCACCACGTGATACGCGAACATAGTCAAACTGTGAAAGCGAGTCGGACAAGGGGGAGCGGTGCGGTGGCGTTGCGTTGGAGGGGGTGGAACTGGAAGAGTGGGGCGAGGTGGGATCGAGGGGCGGAGTGGAGTGGAGACGACCCTGAGAGGAAGGTGATGGATAGACTGACGCATGAGCCATGGCAAACTCGTGTGACGCGGGTGGCGACACGGGGCGTGTGTGAGAGGGAGGGATATGATCGGTGGGATAAGTGGAGGTAGGTTGTGAGGTGGACAGGGACGAGTACGAGTACTGAGACTGGGCAGACCTAGCGATGGAGACGGGTGGGGAGGGATATGCGCCAGATGGATAGTGATAGGAGGGGTAGGCAGGGTCATGGGAAAAGGACTGGGAGGTGGAAAGACCGGGCATACCGGCGAGACCGAGCTGGTTGAGACTTTCAGGGTCAAAGTAGGAGGTGGGGGAGAAGCGATCGTGAGGCTGGGCGTGTGCGGCACGGTGGACAGAAGTAGCGACATCACGGCCGAGGGTGACGAGGAACTCGTTTACGGCGGCGAGCTCCTCTGGAGTGCGAACGTCAAAGGAGACGGAGCGAGGGTTGAAATCGTACTGGGAGACGTCGTGGGCATAGGCAATGTCATTGAGACGCTCTGCCATTTCTGTAGAGAAAATGAGCGGGGAAAGGGACAAGGGAGGAGTACACACGGGGATCATAGGCAGGAGCGACCTTGCGCTTCTTTACGTCGGCGAAAAAGTCGTCGACGGCATGGTCATAGGAGCGCTTGTTGCGGAGGGGAGGGATGGGCTGAGACTTGTGTGCATCCCAGGTGGGGACCTGGTTGTGGAGGAAGAGGTCGTAGGCGGAGGACGTGACATGGCGAGGGGTATGCTGATCCAAGTCGGGAGAACCTTTGGGGAGGGTAAGGGGGGATAAAGGGAGGGGGAATAAGGAGGTACCGTGTGGGAGGGAGGCAGTGTTGGGCCTGTTACGAGCCAGTGCGGTCGGGGGAGGTGCTGCGGATGGTTTGATAGAAAGGGACTTGTTGAGGGTGCCTTTGTGGGGGGGAGGCTCACCGCGTACGCGCGAGGCGTAGGCGGGATCGTTTACGGTGATGGCCTTTGAATGCTTGTGCTGGGCATGATGCTCCTCTGTGTGGATCTTTTCGTGCTTTTTGAGGTCCTGGGGGCGCTTGAAGGACTTCTTGCAAATCTGAGGGGGGGTGAGGGTGGCAGACGGGGGCAAGGGAGAGGTATACCTCGCATACATGGGGCTTGAGGGGAGTGTGTACTGAGGAGGGTAGTCAAGGGGGTGCGCGGTGGAGGAGGAGGAGGAGGGGGTATACCTCTGAGGTGGGATGTGATGTGGTCGCGCTTGGCGCAGGAAGTGCCGCAATCCTTCCACTTGCAAGTGAGGCAGAGATTGTTTGTCGACTTTCTACCGATGTGGTCGTTGCAGAGGTGGTTGTAGAGCAATTCTGGATCGTCGAAGGCGACGTCGCAAGCGAGCCATTCGCAGAGGTGTCTGTCTGTGGCCATATGACTGTATGGTGGTGAGTGGTCTCTTTTCGAAATTCAAATACCTGCCAAGCCCATCCACGATCGCCATCAGACGCCAAGACAACCGCCAAGACTGCTGCCAAGACATTCGGTGATCTCCGTTCCTGCCAAGTCCGTCATCCTCGGCCCACTTCGGACCTTGTCCCGACCTGCCCCGTTGCCACCATGTCGACACGCCAAAGACGGGAGCCATCTGGCCTCTTCTCTCTCTTTCAGCCCGCCCAAGTTCAGCAATTCAAAGAGGCGTTCCAACTCATCGACCACGACAAAGATGGCTCCATCACTCACTCCGATCTCCGCCAAATATTTTCTAGTCTCGGTCTGTCTTTTTTTTTTTTTTTCATGCACACCCCCCACCTGACCCCCCCCTCAGGCATGTCCCCCTCCGAGTCCATCCTCGACGACCTCCTCGCAGCCCGTCCGGGACCGTCCGCGTCCCTCCCCGCCGACACTGGCATCAACTTTACCATGTTCCTCACCATGATGAGCGAACGTCTCGTCCAGTTCGACCCAGAGGCTGATCTCACAGAGGCATTCGAGTGTTTCGACGAGACGGACACTGGAACAGTAAAGGTCGACGAACTCCGCAAGTGGATGAGCGACGTCGGAGAACGCATGGACCAGCAAGAGGTGCCTCTCATCACTTGTCCATCCCCGCCACTCACCCCTTGTCCAGATCGACAAGTTCTTCAACAGCTCCTTCACAGATCGTCATGGCAACTTCAATTATCGCGAATGGATAAAGGTACTCCGCATCAACGACGACGCCGATGAGCCAGAGCACTCCTCATAACAATACACATTCTTGTACAACCTGTCAATGCATACCTTGTTCTCCCTAGATCCACTGTCCCTCCAGCGGCTCGGCAGGGAACGAACTCTGCTTCTCCAGCTTCCCTGAGTGCTATAAACCCTTGAGCGCAATGATTTCCGCTGACATCCCACAGACCCACCTTCTCCCCGGTGTTCAGCTACGGGTAGCAATCATGAGCAGCTCCGCTCCCTCATACTCCAACAGGTCAATGGTCTGACACGTCGTAAAACGAAGGCCATATTCGTGCCCCCCACGCGATCCAATATCACGCCCGGATAGCGTGCACGCTTGTCAGTTGGCAATCCCACACGCGCTCTATACATATATGCATCTGCAAGCGGATTCTTGACCTGAACCACAAATGACGACGCAGTGTGAATGCCGAGTCCTTCCTGTACGGCACCCGGGGTGCTCGGGTGCGTAAGATCGTATGCCAAGTGTGTGGCGTTCCTCGACGGTACATGCCCTTTCTTGTTCACGATCGCATAAACGCCTCGCCCAGCCAAGCGGACCTGTCCTTCATGTCGCACGCCTGTCCTTTTGTGAGATACTCATCTCTCCATTCGTCTGGTTGCACCCCACCTCGTGTCTTTGTTTCGTACGTCTTTTCTCCAAACTCGCGCTCGAGGCTGTGCAAATCGTCCCCGACCGCCGTCACGGTGGCCCAAAAGTCGCGTCCACCCTCCGCTTCAGGCAGTCGTTTCTTGCCTATGGTGAGCAGACGGTAGTGCTTCTTTGCTTGGTCCAGCGTCTCACGGGCTGGAACAACATCTGCACCCTCTGTCACCATACACGCTGAATTTGGGGGGCGGGGGACAAGCAGCGTGTGGAGGTTCTTGACGTCATCGATGCTATGTACTTGC
>JBBPRQ010000344.1:0-34005 GCA_038093095.1 Boletus insuetus | reverse complement strand
GTCGTTTTCTGCCTTCATGGTTTCCAATTGACGCCTCAGCTCCAGGTGCTCTTCCCTTGTCACCAGAGGCTCTGTCCGCAATGTATACGTGGCACCGGCAGTTATGCCAAGTTCTGCGGGTCCTGTGGCACAATTGGAAGATCCGGGAAGGCGCCCACGCGTGGGAAGTGGCCTTATAGGCCTTTCCTCTGATACTCCCTCCAGTGCGCTGGAAAAAGTTGCTATCACCCTCTTGCACAGCGGTGGGATGACAATCGCAAGCTGTGCTGTAGGGGCTTTAGAAAGGATATGAGCCAAAGGATAAAACCTATGTTCTGAATCCTCTGCAATTGGCCTTGCAACTGATGAAGGTCAGACCCATTTGCATTATGGGCGAAATATTAGAAATACGTACCCCCCTCCATGGAAACCTGCGAAGACTCCCTTTTATGCGTGGTGGGACCAGGGGTTGGTGACCCATTGTGCTGTTGGGAGGAACATACCTGCATTGGCGAAAAGGGTCGACGCACATGGGATTCAACCCTGGCCTGTTTCGATTGAGGGGAAGGTGCTGAGGACGGAGATCGCTGCCGGGAGAGGATGTGGGAGCGTGTTCTGGGTGGCCCACGAGGACCTATGAAGTGATACCTCTTCCTTCTACTCTTGCATTGGATGCAAGACGCGCTGTGAAAGTGGGAGCATTCACAGTTACTCATCGCACAGGGAATTTGTGATTCAGACAAGCAGCCGGGAGATATCCCGCATTGATCCCAGCTTCTGCTGCAGGTGCGTCCTCTTCGGTTGGCCTTGGATGTTCGGCGACTTGCTGAGCGACCACGTTCAGGCTCTTCACCAAGCTCAGCTTCGCCCTGAAAGATACCGTCGGTCTGGTCCATAGCAGTGTCTTGCTCTACTGGCACGCGCAGGTCTGGGGAGGAAACAGGTGGAGAATTCGTTGAAATTGCATGTTCAAAGGTATGGAGCTTGCCAGTGTCCTCCCTGGGTGTTAGGACGAGATCTTCCCGCTGTTTTCCTTTCCTCTTCTCTCCCCTCAGAAACATCTCATCTTCCTCATTCCCACTATCCGCTGATGTCCGACTTACCTGTGCATCACGAACATTGGTAACATCGATAGGCATAGCGGTATCATTGTTCGCAGGGAGGGGGTCAAAGGCTGTGTTTATACAGGGGAGGGAGCTCGTGGAATGATACCAAGGGTGAGCCTGGAGTAGTTCCGCTGGGCATTTGATGATTTGTCTCCAATTGGGCCAGCCTTCGTCTTTATTGTGCCAGAACATCTTCGTGGCTATGACAAGGTCCGGGACGATCATCATGGAATCAATCGCATTGCATGCAATGCGCTACAAAGTATTTGCCGTGGTGTCTTTTGTGATAGGTAATAACGCACTAGTTGGTTCTCCACCTTCTCTTGAGCGTGAGTCCATGCAGAGAGGGAATGCAATGGGATAAGCGTTTGGAAAATCTGAAATATGTTGTAATCGATGCTGGCGAGGATGGAGTTGGCCAGGGTGGGATCCATGGCGGGGATGAAGCAGAGGGACCTAGTTCAGAAGAGGTGGAATGTGTTGTTGGGACTTGTCATTTTACCGACGCGTGAATAAATTTTCCCACAATCAAAGCTCACGCGTGATGCCACATTTGTGGACGAGTTACGCACAGACCTTCAAAATCTGGGATAATCCCTTCATTCATTTAATTATCCTAACTTGAAGAATGGTCGCTGAGACGTCCAAAGTTCGATTTGTATCACCCCATAAGTCCTCGCATCCAAATCTCCACGCTGCCATCAACATCTATTGTGCAGCCAAAATCCATCTCATTCCGAATCGTTTTGACCGAGATTCTCCCTCGTCGCACGGTACCCCCCCCCACATTCCCCAAGGACAACCAGAAGACGCTTCCTGATTCCCACCAATTGCTGAGGAACCTATATGTGCCAGTGCCACCCACACCGCCCCAGAAAATGCCTCAAAGCAGGTCATACAATGGATAGCCGCGCACGTCTACGTCATACCATCGGGGCACTCCAAACCTCACCTCCAGCGGTGCAACCAGTTCAAGCTGCGTCCCTGAATGCATCAAGTGTCGAAGTCCATTCTCATAAATTCCCTGTGCTGCCCTCACTGCCATCTAGTCCATCCCAACCCCAAGACACACAGGAGCTTCTTTAGTCCATTGTTCTGCCACAGTTCTCCGCTACACCCCCTTCAAATTTCACCTATTTCCTTGCTGATAATTGTCGACATCCAAATGCTGCCCTATCACTGCTGCAAAAAAGACCCAGCTCGCACCTCAATCCTGATAACACGTTGCGCAACATATGTTCTAGCCATCTCTCAGGAGGCACCCTTCCAGGACAGAATCGACTTGAAGAACTTCGCGGTCTCTTTATTCCATCAGACATGCCCCCTCAACCACCCCATGTAAACAATGACATTGTCGTTTCCCCCTCGCACCACTTGGCTTCCTGCACCCAATCGGTCCCAGCGTCTGCACCATCAGAACGCACAATAAATGTGCCAGGCCCGTTGTTTACAAATCAACGAGGGCAACATGATATCACCGGAACAATGGACTGCAACATGGAGGTTGACAAGTCGCCACGTAAGCCTTTCCCTCTTCTTATCAATTGATCATTGAAACAAAATCAGTAAATGACAATGACGTGCATCATGGATCGCCACCACGTTGTGATGAGGGCCTGTCTGCGACGCAGCCAAGAACTAACCCGCCTGAGTCAAAAATAGGTGCTCATGGCGTCCTTTCTGAGGTATCCTCTCTCCATCTGCCTAGCAGCCCACCCCAAGGACAAACCTCGCATGGAAAACTATGCAGTCTTAGCATCCCGTCAGGTCCGCCCACCCACAGAACTGGTGTAGATGACGCCATTCCTTCCCCTGCCACTTGTCCATCGGCTGCCGCTACTAAATCTATCTCATCGTCCCTGCCACCTGTGAAGATCAATAAGCCGATTGGTAAGCCGTTCTCACTCATTGCACCGATAAGGGTCACCTAATATCCATTGACACATTGGACACCCCAGGGCCAACGATGCGATTTCTGTATGTAGAATTCCCTGATCACATTGAATCTCTAAGGAATCGAGAAGTCAGGGCTAAAGAGTGGCTGATTTTGCAAACTCAGATGCAAGCAGCAGATCCAGTGTTGAATATTTCCCAAGAAGATTACCGCGGCCAGCCAATGGATGATGGACCCACCATCCGCGCATTATTGAAGTATGTTCAGTCATATCAGTCAGCCTGTCAACATCGGCTTCGGGCATGGGGAAGAATTCTTGCTATATTCGACAAATTGGACGAATTGCAGTCATCGCAGGATGAAATCGACGACAGGTTGTACAATGAGCTGCTGGAGTAACAGGTAGAAGCTTGCATTTGTAGCTAGAGAAATGTATGCCCCGTGTATATCCCGTTCAGCACAGGCATTCCTTTCCCACCATTGAGGGATCATTTCACAGACAATTGGAGACGTTCCCGGCATTGAGGATGAGCAGATTAATTTGTTTGACTTAAAATATTAGTACGCAGATAAATTCGCAATTTTCACCCGCAGAAATGAAGCATTACGAGGATGAGTAATGAATAGAAGTCTGTCATAGCTGTGGGGGTCGACGGATCACCATTGTGGCATCTATTTTTTGGAATGTTGCAGCAAGCCCTCTCTGCAATCGGAACTGGAACTGGTCAAACTGGCAGCTCCTCGATATGGCAACAACTGTGCTTCCCGCACTACAATACCCGCTTTTCTATTTCTGTTGTTTAGACATGGGAATGGTTACCGAACTGTGAAGGAACTAGTTCCCATCCCCGGGAATTGGTCGCAATACTACCTAGATTCCTTCCAAACCATGGGCCCTCGACATCGCAACAACCGTATTCTGGTGTTATAATCTAAATTATGCCTTGAGAAAGTCATATAGGTCCTTGTCTGCTTCAGTTTCATTCAACATATGCAACAACTCCTGCGTCCGCGCTGCCATAAATTGCATCTCGCGCCTAATGTCCCATTCCTCCGCCAAGCATATCTGAAGCATCTCCAACAATTCAACCTCACGCCGATCTAATTCCTTTTGGTGTAGCTCATCAATGGGAGATTGACCTTGTGGCCACAGGTCCTGATACAGCGCTATGTCACCAACTGAATGACCGTAAATCAATCAAATCGGCGCTTACCTGGAAGTATACCTTCCCCCATCTCATCAATGTCCTTGGATTTGGTCAGGTCAGGTTTTCATGAGGCTCTGCGCACCACCATGCACCCTCGAACTGCTCGCGTTTTGAAACATCCCAGTTGGGCACGATTCACGGGATTCGATCAGCAATTTGGAATGGGACAGACTTGAGTTTGATTAATTCCCACTTCAATATCTCTTGATCCCAACCATACGCAAGCAGAGTGGCTTGGGGGGCAGGAACAGGGAGTGGGACTGTAACGTGAGTTTTGTGAAGTGCTCGAATGTGAACATTTATGTCCTTTGAAATTCGGTAAGTGGACCGAAATCGGGAGATGATGCATAAAAGCTGATGGCGCACGTGTTCCAATTTCAACATCTCATACCACCAGGTGGGCCATTGCACTCAATGCAGGGAAATGAGGTGTCGGACGGCAGCCTCGATGCGACAAGCAATGTAGAAAATGATCATGTGTATGCCACTTTGAGATGCGGAGGGACATGCAATGATTGACCGATTGAGGGGCATAGTAGCGGATTAGTCAAGGGGGTTGTTAGACAATCGTTCAGGTGGAAGTTTCAATCCTAGTCGGACTGCAATTCATGTTGGAGTTTGCTTTTGGCCACACCCACGAGAAAGCCCCATTGTAAATGCAATTGATCCAAGGCTTAGCATTGCAACAATTGTATTCACATGGCATATAATATGAATCAAACCCAAAATTTGTCATCATTTCCCCAAAGAGTTCAGCGGTCTCCTTTGTCTATGCAAGTTAGACAACAATCATCCTCACAACACCCGCTACCATGCCCCGAGATAAATCAATCATCGCGCTACCCGCCATGCTGCAGAGTGACTTGCAGATGCTTCAGTATTACATGGGATGCCGTGTCGAAGCAGCTGCCCACCATCTTATCTCCCTACCTCCTCATCAATGGCCAAATGATTGGTTTCGCCGTCTGCTGACAGAAAACGTGAGTATCCACCACCTAAAAGGAGCATTTAATACCTAGTGCTGACTACCCACTTTCATTTTAAGGATTGGAGTATTAGCCTTCAAAGCTATTATGCCACCCGCACTACTAGTCCATTACCCGTTCCGGCTCCCCAAGCAGCTCTACTAGAAAATGCAACGGGTGCGGAAAAAGTACTGCAACTTTTACTCGAGATGGACCCCAGCGTCTTCAGGATGGCAGACCACATTTGGAGCTTTTTGCCTGACTGGGACAACTCCAAACGCAACGAGTTCGAATATGCTTGGTGGCTTGGAACGCAATCAGGTGAACATTTGTCACGGGAGTTCTCAACTGCGGTTGACTCATGGGCGCGCAGGTATTTCCAGGTGCGTAGATGGAAACTTTCTCGCGGCTCTACAACAGCTGAACATACTTTAGAACCATTGGCATGTGACCCCATCACTGATCGATGAGATGCATCACAACAAATTAGATGCCAAGGAGGTCTTGCTGCTGAAGAAGCTTCAGAAATGCCTCCGAGTGTTATCAGTCAGTGAGAAGGAAGTGGAACATTTTGTGCGCCGCACAGAACAACTATGCGTCATGTTGGAAAGATGTGTTTTGGAAAGGGAACACGATGAGGACATCTATGAGGGTATTCATCTGGAAGTATAAGTATATACTAAACGAGGAAAGAGGCTCAGCTGTTAATCATTTCGGTGTCCCCTTATGATTATGTTCCGTGTGATGGATGGGTTAGGTTGCAGTGTCATGCCGCTAGGAAACAGCACTGGTAAACCTGCGGGTGTACCCACGCCCATCATGCGGGCACGGGTTTGGACACAGGTCAAAACCTGTGGGTTGGTGCCAACTGAAGGGACAAGGGTGACTGCTCGCCAACAAACACGAACACAAATGCATCCAAGCGTTCGCATTCGTGTTTGTAGACGAACAGTCAGTGAGGGAGAGGGAGGGAGTCACTGTGAAGCATATTTCTGGTCTCATCTTCTTGAGGAGAATGTTCATCATTCGCATAGGTCATTCATGACTCGGTCTAGTGTTGTGCCGGCCTGGCTTGGCCCAAAAGCCCTGGCTAGGGCCCAGCTTTCAAGGGCTCAGGAAGTATACATTCCCCCATCTCATCAATGTCCTTGGATTTGGTCAGATTGGGTTTTCACGAAGCTCTGTAACTGGTCACATTTTGAAGCATTCCAGTTGGGCAAAAATGAGGGACTTGATGAGCACAGACCTGAGTTTGAATAATTCCCACTTCAATGTTTCTGGATCCCATCCGTACCCAAAGCAAAGTGGCTTGTGGGGTGGGAACAGGGGAGTGAGACTGTGGCGCGGGTTTTATGGAGTGCTTGAACGCGGATATTTATATCCCTCGAAATTGGGTAAGTGGATAGAAATCGGGAGATGTTGTGTAAACTGCAGACGACATACATGTTCTACTTTCAACAACTTGTATCACCATTCGGGCCATTGTGCTGCATGCAGGGAAATAAGCTGTCGGAAGGCAACCTCGATGCAACAACCCACGTAGAGAATGACCATGTGGATGCCGCTTCGAGATGAGGAGGGACATGCGACTGGTCGAAGGGCATGGTAGTGGATTGATTTCGTGGTTAGACGACTGCAATCGTGTCGGATTTAGAATAGTGGTTTATGTGTTCACTTTTGGCAGAAATGCCTACACCCACGAAAAGCCGCAAATTCTGCATGATTATAAATACCAAGTATGTGGGATCCGAGGCTTAGTGTTACAATACTTGTATCCCATGAACCTCCAAATCTGCTATCATATCTCAGCATTGCGCAACGGGTGGTATATATTACCCCCAAAATTGAACTTCCATATATAGATATATATATTCCAAGATTCACCAGTTCTCCGTTGTCAACCTATAGATAATCATTACTCTCAAAACACCAACCACCATGCCCCTCAATAAATCAATCATTGCGTTACCCACCATGCCCCAAAGCTACTTGCAAATGCTCCATTATTACATGGGGTGTCGGGTCGAAGCCGCTGTCCACCATCTCATCACCTTGCCTGCTGACCGATGGCCAAATGATTGGTTCGACCGTCTGACGACAGAAAACGTAAGCATTCGCCACCTGCGCGGAGCATTTAATAGCCACTACTGATTACCCAATTTAAATTTAAGGATTGGAGTGTTAGCATTCAAAGCTATTACGCCACCCGCATAACTAGTCCACTACCCATTCCTGCTCCCCAAGCTGCTCTGCTAGAAAATACATCAGATGCAGAAATACTACAGCAGCTTTTACTCCAGATGGACCCTGGTGTCTTTAAGATGGCAGACCGCATTTGGGGTTTTCTTCCTGACTGGAACAACTCCAAACGCGACGAGTTTGAGGGTGCTTGGTGGCTCGGAGGGCAATTGAAACCCAATGAAAGATTGTCACGGGAATTCTCAACTGTAGTTTGTGTCTGGGCGTACAAGTATTTCCAGGTATGTAGATGCAAACTCGCTCGTCGCTCCCCAATAGCTGAACGCACTTTTAGAGCCATTGGAAAGAGACCCTATCCCCGATCAATGCAATGCATCACCACACATTAGATGTCCAAGAGCTCTCATTGCTGAAGAAACTTCAGAGATGCCTCAAAGAAGTATCAATCAGTGAGAAAGACATGGTGCATTTTGGGCGCCGTGCAGAACAACTACGTATTATGTTGGAAAGACGGGATTTGGAAAGGGAACACGACGAGGACATCTATGAGAATATGTATCCGGAAGTATAAGTATGTGCAAAACGGGAAAGGAGGTTTAGCTGTTAATCATTCCGACTTAATAAGAGGTTGATTGATATGAAGAACCCCCGGCCTACATCATGATTCATGATCCTCCAATGCATCTCCTCGGACGTTCTCCCACGCCACGAAGTCTAGTATGTGAGCTGGGCAGTTGATATGCAAAACCTGCACTGGAAACATGTATATGGGCAGGCGTTCTAAGTGCCCATTGTACTCATGATGTTCATGCATTGTATTGGTTCTGGAAATTCCTTATTGAAGTGGAGTCACCTTGTAACTAAGCTAGTAAGGATATGTGACCCCGCCACGGGGATGAGGTACTTTTGGGGTGTAGAGAAATGGTGCACAGTTGAGATCGGAATAATGATCATCACATCGGTGGGATATGCCACTTCGTCGCGGGTATTGTGCTTCTAACCCATCTCCGTCATGGTCAGTAATCCCACCTCATTCAGACTCCTTTCCCATTGCATAGGAAAACTGCCTATAAGACCTTGCATGCATATTGTTCCACCAGCGGCAACAGAGCTATGCTCCGTCTATTTGCGTGCAGACCGGAGATGGCACGGCGCGCATTCGCCAGTAGGAAACGAACAGAGCACGACCGTTGGATGCAGGTGCAGAATCTAGGATGCCTGAGCTTGCTAGTGTGGTCAGTGGGCAATCCTACTTCCTTGACGAATTATTTTTCCCTTTACCCTAATTTTCTTTTACATGCATTGCAATGGCATGTAAATCCTACAATGTAGGTTACGGTAACAGCTGGGACAGCTACACTGCATACCACAGTGTATCAAGTACTCACAGAAGCGGGGCCCTCTACTACGCTCATTCACAAGCCAGGCGTATGACCGAGAGATGACCAAGCATTTCACACGAGGTGGTGGTCTTAATTAGAATTGGAGGGTGCGAATGTGTGTTTCCCGAGCTGTAAATCATGCTGAGTAGCATTGAGCCATGTGCAGTGGGTGACTCTGCAGGAAGAGAATGTATGGGTTGGTACAGTTGATGTCAAAAAGAAAGCTGTCTTGATCGTCTTGATCTGCCAGGTGCAATAAATCACAATGAATGGTGCCGCGTAGGGAATGGCATGGTAAACATGCGGGTTCGGCACCTGTACCCATCATGCGGGTATAATTCTGGTCGCGGGTCCATGAATTCGACCCCATCCCCGGGATACAAGTACAAAACCCGCAGGTTGGTGCCAACTGAAGGGGCAAGGGTGACTGCTCGCATACAAACACTTTGCGTTTGTAGGCAGACAGTCAGTGAGGGAGAGGGAGGGAGAGGGAGAGGGAACTCATTGAGAGGTGGGAGAGGATGACGGTGAGGGTGAAGGGTGGGGTGGACGAGGGGAAGTGTTGCTGTCCTCGTTTTTGTCATTGCACGTCCTCGTCATGAGGTGGGTGAGAATGAGGGTGAGGGTGGGGCAGATGAAGGGAAAGGAGAGGATGAGGGAGGGGGTGAGGGCGAGGGCGAGGGTGAGGGTGAGGGCGCAGCGTCACGGAATTGTCGTCGTTGTCATCCTCGTTGTTGTTGTCTTCATCACGAGGCGGGTGAGAACGAGGGTGGGGTAGATGAGAGGGAGGGTGAGGGTGAGGGTGTGGAGTTGTCGTCGTTGTCGTTGTGCTTGTCCTTATCCCTGTCACAGGGTGGGTGAGGATGAAGGGAGAGGGTGGGGTAAACGAGAAGAAGCTGGGAGAGGATGAGGGCCATCCTGTTGTGACAAGGCGATGCTCACATGCAAACACACATCAGGTGTTTGCATTCGTGCTTGCACATGAACGCATGAGTGGCATTGAGGTATGGGAGAGGGTGAGTGGTGGTGGTGGTGGTGGTGGTGGTGGTGGTGACGGGTACCGCGGGTACTGCAGGTATGGTACGGGCTTGTCACGGGTCGCAGATATGACCCATTCCCGTACCTGCGCGGGTAAGGAGTACCATACCCGTAGTGCCCGCGCAGTTCTCTAACGGTGCGTGCAATGAAAGGCACCAAAGCACCGTCACAGTATTTGCACGTTGGAGAATGGAATTTGTTTAGGGTAGAAGTATCGCTGCAAGTGCTCGTAAACATCGGAAGTATGAGGAATAAATGGTGGTACACAGAGTAGGCGCAGAGGTGAACACAAGCCTTTAGTGAGCTCTCCTGGAGGATGAGAGGAGGCTCATTTCAACTCTGGGCGGTGCAAAGGAAGTCCCACGAGATGTCCCTGAGCATCACAGGAGGAGTGATCATGAGCCTCAAAAGAGGCTTGAGCATCAGGGGAGGGGTGATCACGAGCCTTGAGCATCACAGGAGGAGTGATTGTGAGCCTTAAAAGAGGCTCGGAGGAGTGATCGTGAGCCTTAAAAGAGGCTCGAACATTTACTTCAGTCAATAGAAGATGATCCCGGGGGCGCAGGGTCCTTGAAGGCTATTTAAAATGGCCAGATAACCGGCCTGAGAGGATAACAGAGCCTCAATAAAAGTGGTGCCAAGGGTGGCCCGGACCATCCGAGCCGGTCTGCTTTCCTTCTTGAAGCATACCGAGTGTTCCACAAACCGAAGTGGCTTGAAGAATCATTGTTGGAGGGGATAAAAGAAATGCAATACTAACGGACGTTTGAAGCAGACTTCAATAGTGTCATGGCTCAAAAATTGAGCAGACGGACGAGTAAGTGATACATCGCTGCATAACAGAGCTTGTACTTAGTGTGAATCGTTCAGGACCATCTATCAGAGTGCGCAAAAGTGGAACAAAGTACGGTGCGTGATTTCTCCACCTGGCGTTCCTCACCTCACACAATAACAGGGCTGACCGCTTGAAAAACATTCTTGAAAAGTTGAAAAAAGTCGACCCTACCCGACTCCCTGAGGTCCATCAGCGCCTTCTCGAACCATTCACTGCACTCTCCAGGCCTGCCTCTATCCTGGGTTTTAAGCAGGTCATCAAAGATGCTGCCATCAACCCCTGGATATCCGCAGCTTTCAAAGAGGCAGTAGGCAACGCGGACGAGAGTGGGAAAAGAAACATGTGGCTCTTTGCGAACTGCCTTATCCAGCTGGCGATGAATGTGGACGCATTCAGTCCTATCGAAGGTCAGGTCGAGAACCTTCTTAGGAATGCAATTGGCTGTGAGAAAGTGCCGATCATCCTGCCGCCGCGCATGGACTCCCTGACTCTCCTCTCGTACATGCTCAACTCAGAGGCGCCTGCAACACCAGAACAGGTTGTATATGCGTTGCAAATCATGCTTTCCAACATGGACGAACACTCTATGCTTGCTTCTAATCTCAATTTCGTCAATTACATCTTGTACGCCACTGGCCCTTGGCAGGTGTACCCCATTCGCGACACTGGGTTGAAAGTTCTCGTTGCTACCTGCCAATCTTTACTCCGCACGTACAATACAGTCAGCCTCGTAACACTTGCCACTGACTTCGCCTTCGTTCACTTTCTCCATTGTGCCATCCTTCACCAAGACCGGCCAACTATGCTATGCTGAAGGACTTCCTCCGAATCAATGAAACGAAACGTTGCTTGGGATCCTTGCGCCTGCGCTCGGCGACCACGCTCGGCGACCCTCTTAATGCACTTCTGGCCAAGCTCAGCGACGAACCGAATGTGATTTCGGACCGTGACCTTCGTGATTTGGAGATTGCATTGGTACTCTCAAGCAGCGAGGGCCGACAAAGGCTATTCCTCGACCATCTGGATCGGGGCGATCCGGATGCACTGGTCGATAATCCGTACATGCTACGGATGCTGCTTATTTGCACTGCGAGATGGCTATCTACATATGGCTACCCCGGGACTGGAGTGTCGTCGCAGCTGCCATTGGATGAGACTTTTGCACGCTTGCAACATTCTCTGGATCAGCTGAGGAGCGGAAATCGGGTGCAATCTTGGGATATTAAGGGGGCATTGCGGGTGCTCTCCGGGGGGATCAGGCGGTATAAACTTCCAGGGAGTACTTAGCGCAACGCGTGATTGTACGTTTCAAGTTGTGGACCCATTGTCTTGGACCTTAGACTGATAACTAGCCGGAACCAGAGTTCCGGCCAGTTTAGCAACTTGAACGTTTATTATTCAAATACTGTAGTACTATGTAGTTCGTACTAGCTTATCCCGCTCAGATTCTGGCAATTCATGATGGATAGAAACCCGCAACGACATTCATGGTGCAAGCCTGAGGCCTCAGTAGACGGTCTGGTCACCAGACTAGGTACAAGTGTGGGTTCCGATTCCGGGTTCGAGTCACCAAGGTTACACGAAAGTTACACTAGATGCGGAGAAGTGATCAACAGGATTACTGTTTGGCCGACCACAGCGGTTAAACCACGAGCACGGACCAACTCAATCCCCCAAGTACATCGGTTCCGAGACAGATCAATTGTCCGGTCTAACCATGTGCTGCTCGGACTCAACTTCCCAACGTTGAGTAAGTAACGGGCCGGACTGACGAGCGTCAGGGGTCGTTGGTGCTCATAGAACAAACAAAAGCCAAAGGCTCCTGGCATCAACATTTAGAATTCATAAATAGAATGTTTCGCAAATTACGTGCGTCGTTTTTACCTGGACGATGATGAAGGCAGTGAATCGAATATGTATCACGCATCAACTTCATAACTTGGTTTGTATGGCTCCGCCACCTCCGGCACCATCATCCCAACGCGACCGATGCGTCTGACCAAGATACCACAACACCGCCTCCCTCACTTCGTCCAACCACTCCTTCACCACTCCCTCCTCGAACACGTTTCCGTCATAAAAGACGTACATCCTCAACTCTCCGCGTGAGCTGGATGCACCGAGATAAAGCTCCGCAGGGCGTGCGTGGAGATGTGTCTCCGAGTTCTCTACCACGATCGTCGGCATCGTGTCCTCTTCATTTCCAAAGCCAGATGGCGGGGACGATGGAGGAGTAACATAGCCTGCTTTGACTGGATGTGAAACGGGTGAATAGGGTGAGAGCGGGTGGGTCGATGGTAACGGGTATTCGTTGGGGGTTATCAAATCGATCTAGCGACAGACCACAGGTGTGAATAGGTGACTGGAAAAGGAATACATGACGCACGCTACCAAAGCTAGACCCTGCATGGGCCAAGATCGCGGGGATGTCAGGGACCGCCAGAACCTCATCGTCGTCCAAGTTGCTCCCTGTGTCACGGCCATTGGCGCTTTCGACGTGCCGTTTCATCCAGTGCAGAGCACCAGGTCGTGTATACTCGATGCGCGCGAGACCTGTAGCACGTACGATCTCGAAGAATAAAGGATGGCTGAAAAATGCCGTCGTTTGCTTCTTGATCAACTCTGCACGATGCAAGAACCGGTCAAACGTAAGCAGGTCCGGGAACGGTGGTGCACCATCCGACAGAACGCCCGCATGTCCCAGTTGTTCCGCTGATGCACCCAGTGTCATGAACGGGAGTTGGAAATAGAATAGACTGATGGACAGCATAAATTCGCCTGCACCACCCTTGTCGAACCATGCCTTGTCGAGATACGGGCGCAGGTTGAACGGTCCTCCAATGATATGAGGCTTTCTCTTTCTATGCTCCCATTCTTCCTCCGAAATATCTCCGCGCAAGTACCGGCGGTAGAGCACTCGGGTCATCGCCACTTGTGCGAGCGCTAGGTAGGCGTTTCCAAAAGTGAGATTGTGCAGACGACAGTTGGCAACCACCACCGCGGTTTGTGAGGGCGTGAGAGCAGTAAAAACAAGGCCAGATTTTGCGGCGGTGTATGGTGTCGAACGCTTGAAGCGACATGGAAGAGTATGTCCACCCTACGATGATGGTAGTGGATCCGTCAATAGTGCCGTCGAAACGACAGATTGGTTGTATACGGTGCAAGGAAAGAAGAAAACCCACCTGCCCCTTTGCCATTCTCAACTGGAATATCACAATCCCAACCGCCCTTCGCCACCGCCGTCTCGACGGACTGAGCGAGCGTAGATGCAGGGGGTCGAGGTCCATCGAAGGGATCATCATTGCCAGCCTCTCCTCCAGCGGAATCTGAACGGGCTCAGACCCCCCGTCCCTCGCAAGCGTATCCAACAAACACCTCACAAAAGTGCTGTTCGCCAACCCATCCGTCACACAATGCGCCATCAGTATCATCAGGTGGAGGATGTCTCTTCTCTCGGAGGCAGTCTCGCGAAAGACATAGAGCTGCACCAGCAGTTCCTCCGAAAGCGGACGCGGGCCATCCATAATCGCAGTCACGCGCTGTTGCACCTCCTCTGCACAAGCGACGCTCCCAAAGATAATCTCGCGTGGACGAACGACGGCGAGATCATGTTCCTGGACGACAAAGTGGGGCTCCGAGACGAATCCTGTACCGCTGCCCGCTTTTGAATCTGGAGTTGCGCTGAGTCGGAGAGAGGCGCTGTCAGCACCTCGCACGGTAGCCCCTACAAGCGGGTAACGTCTTTTCGTGGACACCCACGCCCTGACGATGTTGGCCTCAGAGAACAAGTGTGCGTCCCGAGAACCGTTGGAGAGACGGAGCTCAATGGGTTGTACATTGTCCGCGGTCCCATTAAACAGACCGTCCCAGAGAAAACCAAGTTCGTAGGTATCCAGAGGACGTCGGAATGTGCGCCCTTTGGTGGGATTATCGATCAACGTCCAGCCAGGCATCGATGAGGTGGGAAATGTTGAGATGTCACTCTCTCATGTCAGTCATGAGACAAAATTTCTATGCCGTAATTGACACAGCTGCCAGTGATGGCAGTGCCAACTTGAAGCTTGAAGCTGAAGTCCCGATCAAACGATTTGGCTGTAACACAGGAATGGCCATGCAGCTGGGTTGTGCACCAGTTGGATGCGTGTCTCGAAATCATCCGGCTTGTGTACCATATATTCGTTCTTTCTGCTATGCATGTGTCTATTTGTGCCGTAACCGCCAGCACTACCAAATGTCAGAGGTAATCGCGTCCAAAATACAATTACCCACTGCACCGACCAGCAGATAGCAAATGACACAGACACCTAGAGTACTACATACACGGACTCAAATCCGAGGTTACAAGGTATGGATATAGTCGTTACCCACCGATACTCGGAGGGTTACCGTATCATTCAACCACTATTTCCTGTCTATCGTCACTCTCTGCCCTCTCCCTGGGGCTCACCGCAGTAGTGCCCTGCCCTTCCTCCAACGACCCGGTCAACCCCCCTGCAGCGAATGCTATCGTCCCAATCGATCCTGACCCTCCCACACCGCGCCTCGCTTGACTCGACAAGCCAAACCCAGTGTCAATACCAAGATCCCAACGACCCTGCGTATCGAGAACGTACAATTCCCGTACATTCAAGACGAACCGCGGTGTAAGAGTGAATAAGACCACGGCGGCGAAAATAGAGGTCAGGAGTGGGACCAGACCCTGGCCTAGGGTGCCCTGGGTATCGAGCACGAGGAAGAGACTATTCAAGAGGGTGCTGATCATGGTGTGTCGTTCGATAAGTTCACTATGGCGGTAGAACAAGGAACAAGACATACGCGAGGAAATAGAAAAGACCATCTCTAGCAAGGAGACTGATGTATCTATTCATCTGCCATTCCTTCGTTGCTCGATACATCTGCAGCAAGTCCCTCACGGACTTGGTCACCACTAGAAGGCACAAGACGCAGCCGAGAATGCATTGGATGGTGGCAGGCGCAATGTTCCACGTCTGTGTGCTGAGCGTGAAGCTGCAAACCGTAATGTCAAGGATTTGGGCAACCGATGCTAGAGGGCAGTCTCCCGTAAAATACACCGTGGATCGGTCGACTTTGTTCGAGACGTACCTACAGCATACTTTGGATCGCTGTAGATGCTAGCGCTAACGAATAGAATGGCCACTTCCGAGGCATATATCACGAGCAGAACACCCAGAATGACCTTTGACCGATTGCACAGCGCATACACCCGGAGGACCATCACCACTCCAATCATCATCAGGTTTCGTTGAGGAGCGGAGGATAACAGACGCTCACTATCAGCAGACATCCAGAATATCGTGTAAGCCCAACCGCCCAGAACATAAATTATATAGCCTTGAGAGTATCCGAATTCAGTCCAGGTTCGGAAATGGCCATTCGTAAATGCTCACAACTATCAGACCATGTCAATACTCAGAGGTTCACAATTGCGGCACTGGGTACTTACGTCTATGTCATTCGAGGTATTTGCAAGGCTCGTTCAAGTGAGTGGTAAGTTACGGGCGACAAATGACGCACCTTCACCGGGCCTGGTACAAAGGTACTGCCAACTTGATGCACGCCTTGTCAGTTTATTCCAATGTAGTTCCACATCAGACGCACGGAGGGCCGTAGTGCTACGCACAGATTCGTAGTCAATGCATGGCATACATGTAGCTGGTACTAGCTCACATGCCAGAAATATAGCCCACATAGCGAATCTGATATATGCCTGATGTTTGAGTATGCACTGCACCGCGAAGCAGCCAGACGCAAGACAACCCACGACAATAAATAGTGTAGACACCCTCGTCCAAGGTCTTTGCTATGATATCCATCACATATGTCGCGCTTCCTCGAAAAGACGATTACCAACCCAGATGTAAGCTATCTAGGATAATCGTCAGCAAGAAGGTTTTCCGAATACCAAACGCTATCATCGCACTACCTCTGTCGAAAAGGTGAGGCCTAAAGACTTCAACATGACAGAATGAAAATCGAAATGGGTGGCTTACAATAATCATAACTGATTGCAGTGAGAATCACGACTACAGCGGTCAATGATAATTATGCGATCAACTTTAAAAGCAACAGATGACCAACCGGAGATATAGTCATTCAACTGCAGCTGTGCCAAGACTGACTGTACGTCGGAAGACATGATTCCTGGAAGGTGAACGGGAGTGGCAAGTACGAGCGGACGATGGTGACGGCAACAGTGAGGAGCAAAAAAGAGGAAGATGTGGTGTACACTGGCATACTGTCGGGATAAGTACTGTCGGAGTGCAATTCTAGAACAGGATTCCTTGGCATCAGGTTGAGCGCATTCAATATTATGACATGGATGCATAAGTATGCATATCCTGTGCAGCACCATGCGGACACATCAGTCGTTTCCACCGTTTTACGGTTATACGAGCAGGGGGACCAATAGCGCAGATTAATCGCGCCACGGGTTGTTTTGATTAGGTTGCCTCGGTTAAGTTTTTTGCGTGAGTCAGTGACCTGATTTGGACTATGTAGCATGAGAACCAAGGACAGCCAGTGCGGGCCACTGCAAGACGTGACTGAAATCAACTAAACGGTCAGTAGAACTTGGACTGCTTACGGACCTTTAGTAAGTTACGAACATGGGATGGATGCATCCGTTTGGCTGCGATTCTTATCTCAGACCAGACCGTACGTAACATCATCATGATAGACTCCGAGTCGGAAGGTACCGTATCATCTAAACCTATATTACCTGCCCGTCGCCATTCTCTACTCTCCCCAGGGCTCGCTGCAGTGATGTTCTGCCCATCCTCCAACGACCCGGTCAATCCCCCTTCCGCGAATGCTATCGTCCCAATTGTCGTCGTCCCTCCCTCACCGCACCCCTCTCGGCTCGTTAAACCAAACACAGTGTCGATGTCAAGGTCCCAACGACCCTGCGTATCGAGAACGTACAGTTCCCGTATATTCAAAACGAACCGCGGTGTGAGAGTGAATAGGACGAGGTCGGCGAAAACAGAAGTCAGGAGTGGGACCGGTCCCTGGCCTAGGGTACCACGAGTATTGAGCACGAGGAAGAGACTGTTCAAGAGGGTGCTGGTTGTTCAATGAGTTCACTGTACCGGTAAAAAAAAAAGGAGTGAGACGCACGCGAAGAAATAGAAAAGACCATCTCTAGCGAGGAGACTGATGTATCTATTCATCTGCCATTTCCTCGTCGCTTGATACATCTGCAGCAAGTCCCTCACGGGCTTGGCCACCACTAGACTACACAAGATGGCGCCGAGAACGCACTGGATAGTCGCAGGCACAATGTTCCACGTCTGTGTGCTGAGCATGAAGCTGCAAACCGTAATGTCCAGGATTTGGGCAACCGACGCTAGAGGGCAGTCTCTCGTAAAATGCACCATAGTTCAGTCGACTTTGATCGAGACGCACCTATAGCATACTTTGGATCGCTGTAGATACTAGCGCTAACGAAGAGAACGACCACCTCCGAGATGTATATCACGAGCAGAACGCCCAGAATGACCTTTGACCGATTGTACAACGCATACACCCGGAGGACCATTACCACTCCAATCATCATCATCAGGTTTCGTTGAGGTGGCGAGGATGACAAACACCCACTATCGGCAGCCATCCAGAAAATTGTGTAAGCCCAACCGCCTAGAACATAAATTATATAGCCTCGAGGGTATCCTAACTCAGTTCAGGTTCGGGAATGGTCGTTCGTAAATGCTCACAACTAACAGACTATGTTGATGCTCGGAGGTTCTCAAATGTGGCACTGGGTACTTACGTCTATATCATTCGAAGTGTTTCCAGGGTCCGTTCAAGTAAGTGGCAAGATACGGATGACAAAAGACGCACCTCTACCGGGACTGATACAAAAGTACTACCGACTTGATCCGCGCTTTGTCAGTTAATGCCAATATAACTGAACACCGGGGACGTACGGAGGACTCCCGTAGTGCTTGGGCGCAGAATTGTTAATCAATGTTTGGCGTGCATTGAACCGGCAACTCACATGACAGAAAGGTAGCCCATATAACGGATCTGATATACGCCTGATGTTTAGCATGCACTGCGAGGCAGTTGGACGCCTGGAGACTCACGACAAGAAACAGTATGGACACCCTCGTCCAAGGTCTGTTCTGTAATAGACATTACATGTCGTGCTTCCTTGGAAAGACGGCGATTAACAAACCCAAATGTAAGCTACCTAAGAAGATCGTCAACCGGAAGAAACGATTCTGAATATTGAACGCCATCGCGCCCCTACCTCTTTCGAAAAGGTGAGGCCTAAAGACACGGTGTCCACGACGGAATGAAAAAATTCGACATGGATGACCTACAATAATCATAACTGATTGCAGTGAGAATCGCGACTAGAGCAGTCTATGAGAGAAACATTCGATCAACGAAAAGCATAGTAGATGACCAACGGGAGACATAATTGTTCAGCTGTAGCTGTGCCAAGGCTGATTGTACCTCGGCAGACATGCTCCCTGGACGTAAACGGTAGTGACAAATACGAGTAGACGGTTGCGACGGCAGCAGTGAGCAGCAATAGGGAGGGGCATGTAGTTTACCATTGAGGTCTTTTAACTGGAGGGTTTGGAGGTACAGTATGTCCTGTACGGCCCGAGCGTCGAGCGGACAGCATCATCGTGAAACGATGACACGAGCAGAAGAACCAATAGCGGATTGGGATCTTTGCTTGGGTTGGAGTTCGGCTTAAGTTTTTACGTGACCTTTTATATAACTTCTAGTATCATGAGAACCGAGAACAGCCTAAGCAAACTCACAGACCGCGGTAGTCTCGTAACTCACGTTCCGAACGTTCCAGGGCAGTGACATCATATCAGTGCAGCTCAGCGCGTGGGCTAGTAGCTGGACCACATGAAATCCCGAAGACAACAAAGTCTGAGCCCTCCCAAGGACGTTGGAACCATGGTCTACCGTTGAGTTGGATGGTGTCCAATACAGCCGTAGTTAGAATGACAACTCTTGGATCCATCATCTTCGATTAGTCTCTGCTTATCTCACGGGCTGCGCAAGTATCAAATTGAGGATAAAAGCATTACATCGTCAGCACCAAAGCAACATAAAAGAAAATGCAAAAGATGGTGGTAGCAAAAAAGAAAAAACGAAACACGTCCACAAACAAGCATTTCTGCAAAACCAGAAACGGCAACAAAAAAAAAGGGACAGCATGGATGTTGGCCAAAACAGTAACCCTGTCACCCCACGTGTTTGACAGTATACTTTTCCCAAGTCGGATAGACAAACGTCTCTGTCCTGGTCGTCACGTTCTTGACCCTCTGCGCGCGCGTCGACTTTAACGTCGAAGACGGATCTCCGGGGATGTATCCTGGCACCTCGAACATGACCGGGATCGCCATGATCTTGAGCTTTCGGTCATCTGCCTTGGTACGCGCAAACGGGAGTGGTTTCGGGGGTTTTGGTTTCGGGGTCTGGAAGTTGTTGTTGGTCAAGGGTGTGTTGCGCGGCGTAGCGGACGTGCCACCGGCAGCGGAAGATGTTGCTTCATCCGGATACGACGAGGTGGGCGACGAAGAAGTCTGCGAAGATAACACGGAGAGCAACTCTTCCAACGCCTCCGTGTTCGAAGGTTGTATCTTCAGCGCCGCGCGGAAATCTGAGCATAAGATCAGATACGCTGTCGTAAAATATGGCATACAAACTCACCTTTAATTGCCTCTTCTGTACGTCCCATCATCCGTCGAGCTTTCGCCCGTCTGTAGTATCCTTTGATGCTTCGATGTTGACTGAGCGCCTTTGAGCATGCATCCTCCGCTTCGATCCAACTGCAAGACAGCTTGGTACGAGTGAAAAACGAGGAGTAAGTTCGCCTACTTGCTAAGTTTCAAATACGCTGCCGCGATGTTCAACTGATAGTGCGGCATCTCGGGTTCCACCACGTGCGCTGCTTGATAATGCCTCACTGCGAGCTCATAGTCGCCGCGACGAAAGGCAGCATTGCCCTCCAAAATCTATTAGGAACGACCAGGAAACAGAGAATTCTTCGAGACGTACTAGTTCCTTTTCCTTCTCAGCTCTGAGATAGCGCACCTCCATGATCTCGGCAATAGTCATCTCTGGTTGCGTTGATCCCGGATTCGCTTCTTCCTCAGACTCGTTCCCCGTAAAGTCAAGATCCAGGTCCCAAACGTCCTCTTCCTCGACCGTCTCCCATCCATGAACGCCACTACCTGCAGCACACATGTCCAGCCACACCAGATATCAAAACACAAATCAATCAATCTCACCTCGACCGTCCCACTCCCTTTGCTTTCCAGAGCGAACCCCACTATTCTCTTCATCCTCCCTCACTGTCTTCTCACACACCTCGCCTAAATGGTCGGTCGAACACCCACAATCGCACCACTTGGTCGTCAACTTTTCCCGCAACACGTTCCCGTAACCGCTGACGTCAAACTCTCTTGCGACGCGCCATAGCGACTGCGAAACTCGCTCATACCCAAGACGGACTTTGAGGCGCCAATGTTGATCCCATCCGGGCGGTGGCGTTGACCGCAAGAGGGATTTCTCTCCATACTTGAGTTCACAAGCTTCTTCGAGCGCTTCGAACCCCTCGGTGAGCGTTCCCAGATGAGGTGGCTTTGCAAACGTGGCATGAGGCATCGCCTCCAACACGTCGAGATGTGCCTTGAGTGCATCGTAGTACGGCAACAACCGCAACGAGTGCAGGCCACGGTTGCGACACACGGGCACGTTGTTGGACAGCGCCTAGGGGGACACCATAGCCAAGAAAGCCACGTTAGCACCGATCCGATATTTGAAAAACGGAGAAGCAAGGCAAGCAGGACGCGTACGAAATCTCTCAGGGCTGTGTACGACCACAGCACGCTCTTGGTAGCCACACGTTCCCCGGATTGCCGAAGCTCCATGCTGACGACCGAGCGGAAAAAGTCCTTGATGTCTTCGCAGTCTGCGTTGTGGGCGACCCAGCCTGGACCGCCCACGGTGATGCAGCGCATAACGAACGTGGGGAGATGGATGAGAGCGACGCAGTAGAGGTGGGTGGAAAAGAGACGGGCAATGTCCTGCTCGAAACGGAGGAGGAACGTGCGTGCGATGGCGCGCTCGAGTTGGGAGACGGCGGTCATGGCGTTGGAGATGCCGCGGTCGATGTGGGCGGGAATGCGCTTGTGGTTGTGGTGGTCCTTGGGTTGGTCTCTTGACCCGGCGAGGTTGGTCGAGCTGGTGCTGGCCGACTTTTTCTTGTGGCCTGGGGTGGGTCTCTTCTTGACGTGCGAGTACTTGGCGGGCATCGTCGTCGCTGTGGTCACCGACGATGCGGATTGCTGTCAGCTGAATCGAGTCTGATCTGTGCGCAGACAATGCGGCAAACAAGCTTGCGTGGTGGTAATACTTAATATGATTACGTAATACTACTCAATGCATGTTCCGAACCCAGTCCACATGAAACTGTCGCCAGTCCCGGTCACCGTCCAGCCAAATCTCCTCCACCTCGTTCCCCGAATCATAGGCCTTGAGTTCTGGACTACACTCCTCCAGCATCCACGCACAGTCATTCCTCTCCCGTCTCGTCTCTCGCGTGCGCCGGTGCAACGACGAACGGCGCGACGGCAGAGGCATCGGCTGCATCGATACAGGACGTTCACGCCGTGGAACAGCATGCTGCAGGAATACCTCTGTAGGATTTGACAGCGAGAGGGACGACTCGTCCCCCGTCGCATCCATCTCTCCCAAATTCACGAAAAGCGGCTGCGATACCGCGAGGGAGCGCAGCCCATCCAGCTCGACTGGGGGCAGGAGGTATCCCGCACGGAGACGCTGCTCTTCGCTGTCCCTGAGCGTGAGTGTACTGGCATGTTCTGCGATCGAGGGACTTACGAAAATCTCGTACAGTCCCCCACTTCAAACAATCTCCCCTCGGAAGACAACGTATCTTTCGTCGGCCGCACAAACATGGACGATGGTCGTGGTCGCGTGACTCTGGTCGCCGGTGACAGAGGTGAAGGGCTCGGATAACGTGTTCCTGCCCTACTCCGCTTAGAGGACAGTGACGCCGTCGAAGACGCATCCCAACCCTTCTGCGAAGAGGAGCTTGACGAACACCTCCGAGAGCGGCTTGCACGTGGCCTGAGCGAGATGGCCCGAAGTCCTGAATGGAACAAACTTGAATACTCCACGCCCGTCGCCCAATCCTTTGCCTGTAACCAAGACATTGTTCCGTCGTACGAGAGACTCGGATGAGCGTGCCAACAGAGCGACAGCGGGGAGCGCCTAGGCTTGTGTGATGAGAGCCAACGCACGAACAGTCCTTTCGATGGGCCTCTGTGCTATATGTATCTGGTAATTTTTGTCTCAGCTGGGTCGTGAGGCTGGCTGGTTATCGGGACGGTCCCCCTTGGATACGGAAGCTTTAAGAAGCGTGAATAGCCAAACAGCCAAACCTTACCAAGAAGGCAGTGGCTTTGCAGTGCCAAACTGAGCTCGAGCTCCAATGGCAGCGCATCTAGATAAAAGATATGATCAGCCGCACCGACTGATCGCATTCGCGTGGGGTGGCCCTATGATTTGAAAGCGTGACGGTAGACGGTCATGTGCGCGCCGCATCATCACGATGAGAAGTGGCAGTTATGGCCGTAAATTGCGCGTATCTACAGTTACCGGCCATGAAGAGGCTGGTGAGAGCCAAGTCAAGGTTGGCACTGGGAGTGTTCAAGGACCCTTCATGAGAACGTTCAGTGACTCCGCGGGGATGACCACCACGCCTTTGAATCCCATAGCGTTCGGCGGCCAGTACCTGTCCAGGGACCACCCAACACCAAAGTCAGTTGCGCGATCGTTCCATCTTCACCAATGGCGTCTTCACACACGCAACGGGTATGCCGACTTGCCAAGTTCCGAAACTTACTTGCGATCATCAAGGAAATAGAGTCAGGAAACGAACACGGGCAAGTCCAAAGTTAGCTCGAGCGCTATGCCTTTCGTTCCCATGGACGAGAATGGAAAAGAGAAGAGGCCGTTGGAGGATATACCACGCCTACCTTTGGTACGAAGCCTACTGGACGGCCGCACGAGAGAATTGTCTGACGCATCCTTGTTCGTGGCTGAGTGACTCCTGTCTCAAACTGCCACGATGTATAAATCGATGCCATTCCATCGGCATATTGCCGAGGATACCCGGTTAGTGGCGTGGCGATGACAATCGTGTGCCAAAGAACGGCGTAGTCCATGTCTTGATGGGGCTACCATGAAATACATAGGTGTTGAATCATGTGATGTTGAACAGCCAACCCACAAAGACAGACAGGATTAGAAATCAACAGCCGCTAGCACTGATGGTCTTGGTTATTAATGACTCAGGAGCTTCTTCATGAACAAAGGCGTACCTTGTCATTGGCAAAGAAGTTGGTGCATAGGTTGAGATGGCCGCTGGACGCCGAGGAACGAGGCACGAAAATGAAAACGACCAGCCGCCATCACCGCGATCAAGAGAGGTTCATGGTGGCGTGTGGATACATACATGGATCCTGTAGCACCCCCAATGATATCCCCTGGGAACGATGAGCGTCACGGGTCTGAACTAAATCAGTGATGTTTATAGGGATATCAACCACATCTTCCATCATCAAGCGTGGCGGGATATGTAGTCAAATGACATCAATGTCATTTTTGTTTGGCCGCCTGAGTCTGCATCTTTGACTGCGCCAGTAGATCCTTTTGCTGTTCAGCCAAGATCCGACGCTTGTTGAAGTAGTCGATCTAGAGCAGCGGTGTCAAAACGTCGCACGAAGAAGCAGGTTTGAGGGAACTTGCCCAGCTTTTAGCGCAACTGGCTTCGTACTGCGATTTTTCCTTTGCGCACGCGTTCCCCTCCTTGCCAGCTTCGAGAACGCCTGCGCGGTCGAGACAGGTAAAATAGACGTCTCTGCTTTCCCAGCATTTCTTTCTGTCCTCCCTAGAGACGTCGGGTTTCGAGGTGGTGAACCAGCCCATCGTGGTCGAAGATCAAAACTTTATGGAGCAGTACAGTCACACGCCCATCTGAACATGATCACCGTTGGCGGCGTGTAACAGCACATCTCAATGGCCTCATCGTCGCCGGTCCATCTCCACCCGCTCTCCCCAGACGAGCTCACGCCAACCTCGAGAGGCCGTCGTTCGCGCGTACCCACCCAGGAAGCCCTTGGTGCGGATTCAAAATCACAAACAACAACCTATTTCACGCGCAAAGCCCAGCTCGACGGCACCAGCAACAGCGCCAACACACACGCGAACAATGCCACCAACTATACACGACCCAACCGCGACGGCGGTGATCATGTCTTGCCTCGAAAGCCCTCCACCGCGTCCCTCTCGACGCACTTGCAGAGATCTCCACGCCATGCACCGACCCCGCCCCCGCGGTTCGTCGTCGCGCCGCCGTACGACATCAATTATCTCGTCCCACCCAGCCCGACAGTATCTGCAGCGCGGATACGGCATTCCTCGGAAGCGCACTCACCCGCCGTGGTACAAGTCCTCGCGCACAAATGGCACGAGTACTCGGACGAAGCGATCCAGTCTGCGATCGCGCGACTGAGCGATGTCGAATCCCCGTCCGACGCAGATCCGCATCCCTATCACACCGCTCTGCGCATCCTGTCGTCTGCCCTGCACAATTTATCGCGTGCGAGACTCGAACTTGAGGAAGATCGGAGATTGTTGGAGGAGAAGCAAAAGGCCGGGAGGCAACGTGCCGGGACATTGTTACAGGAACTCTTGCCGTCGGAACAAGAGGTCGCACGACGGGTCATACAGTCCGTGTTTACGGATGACGATGAACGTCGACATCACGTCGAGCGTCAGGAGAGTCTTTCGGTACGTGTGACATGTCGTCGTTTTTGGCGTTGTTGACGCTGTTTTTATTGGTAGTCTTTGAAGACATCACTCACAGAAGCACTCGAGGACCAAGTGCCGTTGAATCAGAGCGTGTCAATAGGCGAGAGCGTCACATCATCGACATCAACGGTCTTGCCATCTTCGAGTCACACGACGCGTGTTGAATCACAGCCTGTGGATGTCATCACCAATGATGTCCCGTCGGGCTCGACGGCCTCCAAGGAAGCACCGTTGCCATCACACCGCGACATTCCCGCTGATGATACCCACGATATCCATACACGCCTCCCCAGACAGGATAGAGCTTCAATCGGCGAATGGGTGGGGACTTGGCTACACAGAGGCAAGCCCAAACAACCCCGCGGTCTGTCCACCATGGCCATCAAAGAAGAAGCGGCCAGCAAGGAATCATCACGTGATTCATCACCCCACCCCAACCTCGAAGCCGCTCCAGGCGGTTCTCAACGTGCCCCTCGCCGAAAGCCCACCAAAAGCGTCTTTGAGACGCTCGGCATTTCAATATTGAACCCTGCCGCTTCAGCCCCAGGTCCTGCTAAGCAGCGCAAACCGCTCAAGAAAGCGTCGACGCCGTCCTTGGCACCGCCCGTGCATGATGTACCCCCATCTGTGACATCGTCGCCCGTTCTCGCGAGTACGTTACCATTGCCGGCCCCCTCGGCTCCTCAGTTGGCGACCTCCCCGGACCCATCCGACACAAGAACGGAAACATCCACGATGCAGTCACCAACGCTCGCGGACGACAAGCGTCTCCCTCAGGGTTCTTCGTTACGCGCCATCGCGCACGCAACACGCGTCATGACCTCCGACCCTGGCAGCATCCTCGTCGACCAAGGCCGAGACGCCGGTCCGCTCATCCGCCGACTTGCCCTCGACCTCGTCCAAACCGCGCGCGACGAACATATTCTCTTTCGTGAACCGTCGAAACAGAGGGAACGGAAAGAACGGAAAGAGATGCGGACGGAGGGGGGTCATCAGGTCGTTGCCCGGGCGACGCTGAGTCCCGTCGAAGGTGTTGCTGCCGCCGAGTCCCTGTCACGCGCGTTGAATGCGCAGGGCCAGGTTGTACGCAAGTCACGATCGCGCACGGGCGGGCTCCTCACGGCTTCGCTGACAACACCTATCCTTAACGCGTTGATGCCACAACCGCAACGGAAACAAACGGGCGGGCTCGAAGGCGTTCCGAGAACCAACACAGACGCTACTGCGATTCCTCCTCAGCCTGTCGCCAAAAAGCCCAGCTCCGTCCCACTCGAGTCGATCATCCCGGCCATGTCCAAGCCCCCGACGCAGTATCTCTCGCGTAAATACACGCCGCTGACAGCGCCCGACTTTCGCTTCACGATTCCGCTTCCAAACGCGGCATCGCGGTTTACCGTCTATCACGACGATGAGAGCAAACAGCCGCTCACGGATCGATATGGGTTCATTTACGACGTGTCGCAATATGACGTATTGTTGCTTATGAGGGCCAAGGAATGCGGAAATACGGCGCCCGCTTGTCTTACTGGAGTCAGAATTGCCGATCGAAAGGAGAGTAATTCGTGGTCGGACGAGGAAGCGGACGTGTCCAAGGGCGTTATCCATGTAACCAAGGGACACTGCGAGTGTGATGGACGGGGTTCGTCGCCTATTGTCGGTACGCTAGACGAAGCGAGTGGCAAGTCTATCGTGTCGTCGTCACCTGGAGAGAACGGCGTGGCGTCATCTCAAAGATCGCGTGGTTCCTCTCCTGGACCGTCTCGTAGCAAGCACCGCCGGTCCACGTTGGTCTCTTTTCCCGACGGTCCCTCACAAGGCCCTGCCTCTGTACTTGCAGTCACAGCGAACACGCCATGCCACGTCTGCGCCAACACGATCCGGGTCTTGCTGGAAGACTTGACTAAGATTCATGACGAACGGCAGGCGGCGACGCGCAAAGACTGGGACGCTTTTGTAAAGCAACGCAGTCGTGTCAAGGTCGGTGCTAAATTGGTGCTGCCCACAGCGACGACGACGACTGTCGGCGGCGCCGCGGCGTTCCTCGGGCTCGGAACGACAGACGAGGAGGAAGAGCTCACGCATACAGAAGGCCTCATCGGCTTTGCCCAGCTCGGTCTCTCCTCGAACCGTGACGAACGGACCCAATTCGACAAACTAATTCGTGGGGGGATTCCCCTCGTGTACCGCTCCAAACTTTGGCTCGAATGCAGCGGGGGACTCGAGATGCGCGAGCCGGGTTTGTTTGGGGATTTGTTGGTTCAGGCCGGCGAGGATGCGGGTCATGCGTTGGTGCTGAACGAGATTGAAAAGGACGTTGGGCGGACGATGCCGTTGAATATTTTCTTTGGAGGGGATGGCGCGGGGGTGGTCAAGCTTCGTCGGGTGTTGACGGCGTACAGTCGGTAAGCTGCGTCGTCTTGTTCGTCGTCGTCGTTTCCCCCTGCTCACGCTCACCGCACAATCCCCCCCATTGACACAGGCGGAACCCAGCCGTGGGGTACTGTCAGGGCATGAACCTCGTCACCTCGACACTCCTCCTGGTCCACGCCGACGAAGAGGAAGCATTCTGGGTCCTCTCGGCCATCATCGAGCGCATCCTGCCCGACGAGTTTTTTTCGCCATCGCTCCTCCCTTCGCGTGCGTGCCCGCTAGTGCTATTGGACTATGTACAGGAGCTGTTGCCCAAGCTACACACGCACCTTGTCGAACTGGGCGTGGACCTGGCTGCGATTTGTTTTTCGTGGTTCTTGTCCTTGTTTACGGATTGTCTGCCGATCGAGGTGGGTCTCTTCCGTTCCATGCGATATGCTTATGCGGACGCGCATACAGACGCTTTTCCGAGTCTGGGACGTCTTTCTCGTCGACGGGCTCGACGTCCTCTTTCGCATCGCCCTCGGGATTCTCAAAGGCAACGAACAAGAACTCGTGCAATGTGAATCGATCCCGGCGGTCTATGTCGCGTTGGAGAACTTGCCGACGCGGATGTGGCAGCCGGATAAGCTGTTGCAGGTGAGTATGTCGTTGTTACGTGTCGTGTGTTCAACGTTGATTTGATGACGCGTTAAATGGCGTGTAGATGGAGCTCGAGTTGAGGGCGACGATGACGCATGGCGAGTTGGTGCGACGACGCAAGGTGCATGTGGAGAGGTTGCAACAGCTCGTGCCGGGGTCGTGACCCGTCCTTGAACGTTTGAACGCTGGGACCATTTGTCAGAGAATGGACTGACTTTTATCTTTTTTTTTCTTGACTCGTTCTCCTCTCATTCACCATTGCCCACGTATTGATAGAGCAGGTAAACTACACGTAGAAGTCTTTTTCTTCACTCATCCTCATCTCTCTTGTGCTATTCCTATAACCCATCAGCGATTCGTGTATTTTTTCGTCGTCGACAAGGACATACCCCATGGTACTGTATGATTAGTACTCGTAGACAGGGAGCGATACATTTCGACGAAGCAGAAAGGTCGTTGGTAAATCTCATTGTGTACAGTCCTCGAATCAAGCGGCATGGCACATATGTACATTGAAATCGATTCCTAATTTACCAGATGCAAGGTACGAGTCTCGCGGGTACCTTGCGCATGTACGTGCGATACTCTTCCTTGACCGCGTCGTCTCGCAGAATAGCTTTTTCCTGTCGCATAGAAACCGTGAGCTATGATAACGCGTCGGAGACAGGGAACGAGTACCTCGATGGGGATCTTGACCGCGTACACGGCTGCGGTGGCGACGACCACAACCAGCGGTACAGAGGACCACAACATGACCGTCCAGAGGCCCGAATGCATCAACGACAGTCTACATCATATCCATCCAAACGTAATTCAGCCAACAAGGAAAACAACGTATGTACGAAAAACACGTACGCGTACAAAGGATGACGGACCCAAGCAAACGGCCCCGTCTGAACGATCCTCGATTTCTCGCGACGCTATACACGTTCGTGCGGTCAACATCAGCATCCATCACATCACTCGAGCGCCTAAATACTCGACTCGGAGAAAAACGAATGCGTACTCCGATGATATGAAACTGGTCATCGAGATGCTTAAACACGTCGTTTGAGATGTTCCGCAAGGCGATGCTCAGCACGCACGCGAGCACCCTCGCCGCGTTCTTGTAGAACCCTTCCCACGCCACCCCGTACATCTTGTCGGGCAATGCAGGCGAGTTCATCCACTGGGGTTGCTCGAGTCCGGCAGCCACGACGGTTCCGATGTAGACCGTGGGGACGAAAAAGTGGGTGAGGCCTTGGAGGGGGGTGATGAGCACGGAGAGGCGGGTGGGCATCGAGTCTGGTCGGATGGGGCCGCTCTTGGACTGAGCCTGTGCACAGGCGCCCCTGATCCTCAAAAAGGTGTAGCGACAATGGTCTGCAAGCAAAGGACGACGAAAAGCTCGAGTAGCTGGTTGGACGAGAACATAGTGGAAGTGGGAGTGGGGGAAAGTGGAGAGAGGTGGTCATGCATTTGCTTAAATTGAGCGCCATTATCACAAGACTCCTGATTTTGCTTATAATAGCGGGTCTCAAGCGAAACAACTACGCGCCTGAAGTAATGTGACGTTTGGTGGACACTAAAATTGGGAGGGAAAGGCAGGTGGGCATCGAGTCGGTCCGGATGGGCCGCTCTTGGACTAAGCCATGATTCTCGAAAAGGTGTAGTGACAATGGGCTGCAATCAAAGGACGACCAGAAGTTCGAGTAGCTGGTTGGACGAGAACACGGCGCAAGTGGGAAAAATGTTGAGGGCCCGTGTTTGCTTATCGAGCGCCCCTGGCGCCTGGCGAAATGGTCAGATCATTCCAGTTCTGCCGCACAATTTATGACCTGAGCCCCAATCCTGCCATATCTGCTAGTATGAGCGCCCGTTGGACTGAATCGTTGACTTCATTTTGGCAAGTTTTGGGGTTGGAATGCGTTGACTTGAACCTGGCATTGCAGGGTCTCCTTGACTTTGACCGTTCGTCCTTGGCCTTGAAGCTCCACCCTTCCTAAACTTGAATGGGGAGGAGCGCACATGTGCAAACGAGTGGACCTGGTTGGTCCCATCCATTCACCCTCTCTCAGGGTGCCTCCTGGTGCCCCATTACTAGATGATATCGTTTTGTGGATGTTCTGGGGCAACCGGTCAATTTCCGTTGGATGAATGGGACACAACTGCCCACTTACTGATAGAGAACAAAGCCACGATTCGTGTCGAGCAACAGTGGCCTACCAAGCAGTTAAGAAAGAAGCTGGTGAACGTTGAGGCCATGACTGGCAGATCTGAACACACTGGCTCTGCCTTGTGTTCATGCCTCATCGAGACTCGAGCAGGGGCTGCGCGAGTGTTTCATTTGTCCTCGACGTCCAGGGTCCGCGTTGTAGTGAAGATGGACGCAAATGCGGTGACAAAGTGCCTACTGTAGACTGTAGTCTGTCAGTATATTCAATTTCTCGGAGGCAGGAGAATAGGTCTTGAGCCGACCCTTGCCGACTCGGAGTTGCGATAGGATAGGCTTACGGTCTCACTACTAACGACCCCAGAATCGTTCCTCCCACTCAACTCCATTATATATCACCTTCATCGTATACAATGCCGTCCAAGCGTTCATATCATAGCCGGGGTGCCCAAGCAATGAAAATACCCTGTCGAATTTGTGGTAAAGAATATCCTCCACGTGGCCAGAAATCTCACGAGTCCAGCTGTGCAAGGAGACGACAGAAAAGAGCGGAAGTGAGCGCGTTGCGGCTAGGCGAGAAACGAGCATAGCCACAACGCATGGTCTTCGGACCAGCGGGCGAAGTAGCTCTCACGCTTCTTGCTTCCGAGCCCTTCGCCCAGGCTTTGTCGCTCGTCCGCGGCTCAGTCGAGAGCTTCGTCGCTGCTCTCCCCGCTGCTCGGCCCTCCTTCCTCAGTCACTCCTTACAGCCATTCCCTTCTTTTCATTTTTTCCCTTCCTCCCTTTCTCCCGCTCGACTCCTCCCGTAGTCGCTCAGCATGGACCAAGAAAACCCCATGCCCGATTTCGCAGACGAAGAGGCACGCCCGTTGCGCGAGGCGCTCAGCTTAGCCTTCGGGTGGGATGAAGAACAAGCCATCCAGCATCTGGAAGCCACCTGGCGTAACAATCAGGATAGGCCCGAACCTCGAGACCCTCCTCTAGGGCGTGACCAAGGCCCTCCGCAAGACGACCCCCCAAGGTTGCAACGCAATGAACCAGAGGTGCAGCCGGAGCAGCCGGAACCTCCTCAGGAGAAGAAGAAGCCCACCATCGCTGACTTCGAGGAAGATGAACCCACGCCAAATGCAATTGCGTCAAGGCCATCCCAGTTCGCCCTCCAGAAGATCGCCGCCTTCGAATACGTCGAATTGTGGTACTTCACAAAGGAAGGCTGCTTTGAGGCCACCAAACAGTCACGCTCGCAGGCAGATGACGCCTTTGGCATCCTTGCGGCCAATGAAGTCCTCACTCTCCACCCAGTCGCCTCCGTCAAGGCGTCCAGGAACGCCAAGGCGGACCATGAGCTTTCCCTCACGGAGATCCTCCAAGCGCGAACCTCCTTCCTCGAACATTTAAAGGAAGCTGGTTGGCCAAATAAACACATTTCGGCCTTATTCACTTTCTTCTGGATGCTCGAATCACATCCGTTCCGTCTCTCCATGCGACGTGGAGACCGCATCCTGGCCATGTATGCTGCCAAGGTCAGACGACACTGGCATGACAAGCTGAAGCTTGGGGGAGCTTTCAACATCGCCAACATAAATGACTCCCTGCTCCAACAGATTGCCACGGAAGTCAATGACGAAGGTCAGTACCTCACCTTCGAAACATTCCCTTTACTCACAAGCTCTCTATTTGCATTTCCTCCCATTCCCATTCCTGGGTTATTGGGTTCGCTCTGGACGCCTCTTGTCATGCTCCTCCACACAGGTCGAGAGCTTCATGACCTTACAGGTGTCCTCTCCTAATGCCAGTCGGCGAGCACGACGTGCTTACAATCCATGGGCTGATCCCATTCGCGAGCGACGCTGCGACTCTCGCTCGCTCTCCCCTCCACCACGGTTTCGTGGCTCTAATGGGACGAGCAGAGACTTCAACCGTTCTCCCATGGACTCGAAGCCCTCTCAGAGGCGCTCGTCCCGAGACACCCAGTGCACCAAATCAGCATGCCCATCATGCCTCGGTCGTCACCCACACGACATCAACCGTTGCACCATCGAGCACCTATGGGACGGAACACCAGCATACGTTAGGCGCTCCCCAGAGGGCCGTCTCATTGATCCTGCCGGAGACATCCTCTGTAACGATTGGCAAAAGCCCCAAGGGTGCTCACGTCCACACAACAATGCAAAGCATGCATGCTCAGGCTGCGGCAGCCCCTCTCACGGCGCTCAAAAGTGCCCTAAAGCGCAGCCGCGAGCCAGCAGTCTCCCCATACCAGCCTGAAGCATGGCGAGATTTCCTCTCGCGCGCAGGACTCATGGCGCGATATCCCAATGTAGTCGACGGGTTATCACACGGTTTCCACGCATTCATGCCTCCGCTATATCAAACCTTCTCCCCACCTAATCACCCTTCAATTGCACACTTCGCGACCGTCTTTGAGGACATTGTACAGAAAGAATTAAAAAAACATCGGTACATAGGACCGCTCACCGCAAGCGAAGTAGAACAAGTCGTCGGACACTTCCAAACTGCTCCCCTTTCCCTAATACCAAAGCCTGGCAGGCCCGGTAAATACCGCATGATCCAGGATCTCTCGCATCCGAGACAATCCGCGTCCATACTGTCGATAAATGCCCAGTTATCCCCAGATGATTTCACGGCCCCTTATAGTACTTTCCCCATAGTAGCACTGCTCCTCTCCTCCCTCCCACCTGGTTCACAAGGAGCAGTCCGAGACGTAGCTGAAACTTACCGTACAATCCCCATGCACCCTTCACAATGGCACGGTTTAGTTGTTCGCACATCAGACTCTCATTTTGCCATAGATACCTCATTAGCCTTCGGTTTTGCCCCTTCGGCAGGCATTTACGGTGATGTGGCCAGTGCAGGCACAGACATCATGCATTTCGTCGGGATCGGCCCCATTTTACGTTGGGTAGATGACCATTTTTTCGTCTGCATCCCCAGAGTGCACCTGCAAAGTTACAACAAGACATGGCACAACATTGCCGAGCGCATCAGAGATCAAGGAGGCATGTCAGTACAGGGTGGTCGCTTCTGGTTCAAAGGAGCCACACTCCCGGACGGCTCCACAGAGGAGTTTGATGAGGACTGCACTTTCCCCATACGTGATTTGACATGCTCCAAGCCAGACACTGTGGATAATTCCCTCTACACAGCTTCGATGACATCGACAGCATCTCGTCAATTTTAGGCATTCCCTGGGAACCTGCCAAGGACATCCCTTTCTCTTCGAAGCCCACATTCATTGGTTTCACATGGGACTTAGAAACGCGCACGGTGACCCTGTCGGAGGCTAAATGGCAAAAATACCTTGCTGCACTCCAGGAGTGGG
>JBBPRQ010000343.1:0-34033 GCA_038093095.1 Boletus insuetus | reverse complement strand
GCGGCTTACTTGTACTCATCAATGCTGCAAAACTTGATCAACCTAAGAAAATAGACCCTAAACCTATGGATCTTGTGCCAAAAGAATATCACAAATATCTTCATGTATTCTCAAAGAAAGAATCAGAGCGCATGCCTATTCAAAAACCTTGGGATCATGCTATAGATTTCAAAGAAACCTTTGTTCCAAAGAAAGGATGCTTGATTCCCCTTTCTCCGATTAAACAACAAGAAGTCAGTGACTTTATAGATGACCAACTCAGAAAAGGCTATATCCGACCTTCTAAGTCACCACAAACTTCCTCTGTATTCTTTGTACCAAAGAAAGATGGTAAAAAGCGAATGGTACAGGATTACCGATATCTAAATGAACATACTATCAAGAATAATTATCCACTTCCTTTGATCTCACAGCTTGTAGACAAACTTAAAGGATCAAAGCTTTTTACAAAAATGGATCTTAGATGGGAATACAACAATGTCCGCATCAAAGATGGAGACAAATGGAAAGCTGCCTTTGTTTGCCATTGAGGAGCCTTTGAACGTCTAGTAATGTTCTTTGACTTATGCAATTCACCAGCAACATTCCAAATGATGATGAATGACCTATTCTCTGACATGGATAATGTCTGTGTCGTTTATATTGATGATCTCATGATCTTCACTAAAACAGAAAATCAACAAGGGCATGATTGAATCGTACTTGAAGTACTCCATCGTCTTGAAGAACATGATCTCTTTGTTAAACCAGAAAAGTGCTTCTTTCATGTCAAAGAAGTAGAATTTCTAGGAATGACCATTATCCTTAATGGCATTCGAATGGATGAAGACAAGGTTAAGGCAGTACTTGACTGGCCTACACCTACTACAGTCAGACAAGTTCAAAGTTTTCTTGGACTAGCAAACTTCTATTGTCGATTCATTGAAGGCTATGCACAGGTTGCTTGTCCTCTCAATGATCCCACCAAGAAAGATAACCCATTCAAATGGACTGACTCTCAACAAACAGCATTTGATACGCTCAAGCAGAAATTCACCACTGCACCTATCCTTGCATTCCCTGACAATGACAAAACATTCCGTTTAGAAACTGATGCCTCAGATTATGCCACAGGAGCTGTACTCTCTATTGAAATTGATGGTAAATGGCATCCAGTTGCTTACTCTTTGCATTCTATGTCACCAGAAGAACACAACTATCCTATTGCAGATAAGGAAATGCTTAGTGTCATCAGAAGTCTAGAACTCTGGTGTCACTACTTAGAAGGAGCCCATTATGAATTTGAGATCTGGAATGATCATGCTAATCTTCAATGGTTCATGAAACAACAAGATCTTAATCATAGACAAGCTCGATGGGCTCAGTATCTATCTCACTTCAACTTTAAATGGCTTCATAAAGCTGGAACCTCTATGGGTAAAGCAGATGCTCTCTCTAGAAGAGAAGATCATGCTGAAGGAAGAGAGGATGATAATAAAGGAATAACAATGATTCCACAAGAACAAATCAGAACAACTACCTATCTTGAAACAGATGCTGATTCACTGCATAAACGAATCAAGAATGCTACATTCCAACTAAAAGAAACTGCTGTATCAAAATTGTGTAAAGATAACCAAGTCTGTATGGAGCAAGAAGAATTGCTAGCAGACCAAAATGGAAAGATCTTTGTTCCAGATGTTTACATTCTTAGAATGGAAATTCTATGTCTACACCATGATACTCCACTTGCAGGACATCCCAGAGCAGAGAAAACATTGGAATTAATCCAATGCAGCTATACATGGCCAGGATTGAGCACATTAGTCAAGGACTATGTCTCATGCTGTGATTGCTGTGCTCGTTTCAAAGGTTAAAATATTGCACCTGCAGGAAAGTTAATACCCCTACCCATACCAGAAAAGCCATGGCAAGATCTATCTGTCGACTTTACAACTGATCTTCTCCTTTGCAATGGATTTGACTCAATCCTAGTGGTTGTTGATCGCTTCTCCAAAGAAGTTGAATTCATTTCTTGCAATAAAGCTATATCTGTACTCGAAACTGCTAAACTCTATTTGACCCATGTATGGAAACAACATGGCCTTCCACATACCATTGTTTCTGATTGAGGACCACAATTTGCATCACAAGTAATGCAAGATCTATGTCACCGATTGGGAATACAACCTAAACTATCAACTGCCTTTCATCCTCAGACTGACGGACAGACTGAATGAATGAATCATGACTTACGACAATATCTTCAGTTATTCACCCCAGAAAAGCAAGATGAATGGGCCTATTGGTTATCCATTGCTCAATTCTCTTACAACTCAAAGCGACAAGCTTCCACACAGAAAACCCCTTTTTCTGTTACTTGAACTTATGAACCCCACATTGGATTTGAACAAGTTGCAATGAAAGCACCAGCTGCAGAGCAGTTTGTGACTTCCATTGCCAATGTTATTACACAAACATACTCCAATCTTGAAAAAGCACAAACTCGTATGAAAACCCAAGCTGATTGGCATAGATCTGCTGTACCAGATTATGCCATCTCTGATAAAGTTTGGCTCTCCACTGAACATTTGAAGTTAATCCGTGCTTCGAAGAAACACTCTGAGAAATGGTTAGGACCCTATGAAATTACTAAATTAATTGGCCCTAATGCAGTTGAATTGGGACTGCCCAAATCTATGAGGATTCACCCTGTAGTAAACATCTCTTGTGTTAAACCCTACAAAAAACGTCTTGAAGGACAACCCACTTTCCGGCCAGGACCTGTGGAGGTCACAGAAGAACGAGATGTTGAATATGAAGTTGACTTCATTGTTGACTCTCAATGGAAAGGCCGTCGCCTTGAATTCCTTGTTTATTGGCAGGGATATTCAGAAGACGATCGCACTTGGGAACCTGAATCTAATCTTGGAAATGCTCAAACAGCCATAAATGAATTCCACACTGCTCATCCAAATGCCCCTCAGCACATTCGCATGACGTCATTTGAATTCTTTGACTTATTCCATCATTGTGGCAAGCCCATATCTGAAGTACCTGTAAGCCGTCTTCCATTTGATCGACTTGATGTTGATTAAATGCCCTGGGGTGTCGTCAGGGTCAACAACACATTTACATAACACTTCTGGTTGAGCCTTGCTCCCACAATAACTTTCACTCTCTTTATCGCATCCATCTACTCTTTCCTAACCTATGTTTTCCTCTATGGACGTCTTCACCATGTCACACCTCTTCCATGCACGTTCCCTCACCACACATGCTTTGATGAACCGGAATTCATTGATGATTATGGTGATCCCCTATGCAATTGGTCTGGTGCTCCTGGACCTACTTGGAATGAACTCCCTGAGTTTACTGATGGAGTTATACGTAATACTTCACTTTGGAATATGGTCTACCATAATAATAGTGAGGTCTTCACAGAACACAACACCGCCTCCATTTGAGGTGATGCTGATTGGTCTGATGATGGGTCAGATAGCTCTGTCCCTGATCTGGACTCATCAGATCCTGGAGATCCTTTCATTCATGAAAATGATTTAAATCCTGTACCCTTTGGTCTTCTCCATGCCCTGGACTTTGCCAGTCACTTTGATGATGATGGATGGCCTCTTGGTCATTGGACTTGGGATAACCCTCGACCTATGAGTGATGCTTGGCCACTCACTATGGATCCTGATCCCCTTACCCATCATCTTTTGTTGTTCTGGCATGCTTCTATGCGTTGGCTGGATGATCCTCTGCCTGCTTAGTCAATCAGAATGCTTGACTTTAGACAGGGGGTAGTGTTACAATCTCCTATTTTTCCCTATTTTTCTAGGCCTTGTTTCAACCAGAAAAGACACAAGTGTCGCATTCACTACAGACACACTACACTTCTTATCCTAATGCTCCACTTGCTTACTTTCCCACGCAAGACATTACTTTCCCACGATATTGATCCACATGGATACATGCTCTAGACAAACACATGGTATGTCACATGACTAGTCATGTGACTCTATCTATGACATCATAGCACAGGTATGCTTATCGCCCTATAGTACTAATAGCTCTTATCATATGTACAGCCATAGCCAATGGCATATGTATCTCTTATCAAGCACAGCTTGGTCCATGCACATGTATTAGTAGTATAAATACTAGAACCAGTAGACCAAGACACCCTAGTCTTGTTCTCCTGGAGTTTTCCCAAACTACCATCTCGCTTGACTACCCTAGTGCTCTCGCTCTCAAAACACTAGACCCTTTGGTGGGTTTGGTCGTTTCAGTATGGTCTGGACCATGGAACAATCAATTTTCTGTCTTAGCACTGGTGGACCTCTGGATGACCACCCCAGAGGAAGACACGGATTATTATCCGTGCACATATGCAAATGGTGAAAATTTCCAACCAATGCTGGAAGTGGAAGCAACTACTCCCACAGGTCAAGGGACGGGGCTTGAACCACAGCCTTCTTCCAAGAGACTTCCATGAGAAACACAGTCAAACACGGAATCAAGGTGGTAAGAGCAGTAAGCAATGGGGAAGGGGCTCATGTGATAGACAGAACCAACTGTCACATGGTGCTCGGACCAGGAACCGACCTGGCCAACCGCAAACAGCAAAAGACCAGTTTCTGCATAGAGGCATGTGCAATAGGTGGATCCAACCACCACATGTGGCCTGGGACTGGAACCAACCAGTGTCCCTCCACATCTGGAACCGACTGGAGCTCAACACCTGGAGCCGACCAGAATTTTTAGAGGGCAGGATTAGGTCAATGTCATATCCTGCCCATCATTCTTTTTCACTTAGATTTTCTCCAGTATTTGTGTCAGGAGGTTCTTCCCAATCCATATTCATGCCTATCACCCTCTACCCCCCTGACTGAACTGCATTCAAAAGCGTTGACACAAAAGCCCCCATTGACAGTGGAGCAACCAGATGTTTTATTGACTATGTGATGGTGGCAGCGTGCGACATACCCACTACATGACTCAAGACTCCCTTACGGGCTCGCAATGCTGACGGATCTCCAAACAACAACGGCCTAATACGACAACAGGCATTGGTTATAATTTAGCTCAGAGAAACAACCGAACTCTGAGACTTCCTTGTTATTGACTGTGGCAAAGACAACATCATCCTTGGGCTCCCCTGGTTACGGGACATCAATCTGGCCATTGATTGGAGTACAGGAACCATCCATATCCCCAAGGCAGAACCGACCAACCTAGCCTGGACGTTAAACTGGGAAGACAAAGTGGCTGCAGCCCATACAATAAACATCTTCAATCGAAAATGCCAGATGAACAAAACACAGCAATGTAGAGCTCTGTGGTGGGAGCACAATGTCAATCTGTTACTCATGGCAAGACCAACGAGATTCATCTGAAGGTACCTGATGTGGACCTGACCACACAGTGGGAGGAGATATCAGCACTCATAGATTGTGAGGAGGATGAGGAAGACAAGCCAACTGGACCCTCCATAAGGAAAACAACAATATTGACTTCTCTCGTCCAAGATGCAAAGAAGACTAAGATGGAACTTCCACAGAACTTCCAAGATTTCGAGGACATCTTCCAAAAGAAGGATGATGGTCCCCTTCTGCCCTACCACTTGTTTGATCATAGCATAGATCTAGATGAGTCATTCCAACCAAGGTTTGCAAAGGCCTACCCGCTCAATCCCAAGAAGTGAGAGGCATGTAAAGATTTCATCGCAGAACACTTGAATGCCAGACGTATTCGCCCATCCAACTCCCCTATGGCTTCTCCATTCTTCTTCATCTCAAAGAAGAATGGGAATCTTTGCCCCTGCCAAGATTACCACTATCTCAATGAGCACACCATCAAGAACACCTACCCTCTCCCACTCATTGGAGACTTGATGGATCAGCTCAAGGGATCCCATTACTTCATGAAGATGGATATCTGCTAGGGCTACAACAATGTCCGGATCAAGACCAAAGACACCTAGAAGGCAGCGTTCATTATGCCTTTTGGTCTTTTCAAGCCTCTTGTTATGTTCTTCAGCCTTTGCAACAGTCCGACGACCTTCCAGTTGTTTATGGACTTCATATTCAAGGATTTGGTAGCGGAAGCATGGTTGATCATCTATATGGATGATATGTTGTCTGTTACACTTGGTCCGTGTAGAAACGAGCGTAGCCTTTGGGTAAACTAGAGACAAGGGGAGCATTGAGTCTTAAGTACAACGAGGACTTATAAAGCAAAGGATCGAGGGTCAAGGGTACTTGTGGGGATATCCACACAAGGGTCAAGGAGACTGGGCTTAAGACCAGTGGTTTTGTAGTTCAAAGAGGCTAGGCTGAGACCAGCGAGGGATAAGGCAAGAGCTTTGGATTGTACATGGTAAGAGAAGTCAAAGGAGCTCAAGCATGGGGAAACGCTAGAGCAGTCACTACAACTTATATATGTTGGATATATAAGTGTTTAGGGTAGGCATAGATGTACTGATGCAGAAGGACACAAATGGTGACTACCATCCTTGCTGCTATATCTCCCAGATGTTCTCCCTGGTGGAATATAACTATGACATCTATGATCAAGAGCTTCTAGCAGTTATACATGCACTAGCAGAATGGTGGCACTATCTCACCAGAACCGACTGGGCCGTAACTGTGCTCACAGACCACAAAAATCTGTGCTACTTCAAGAACCCAAGGAAACTATCTAGGCAGCAAGCTAGATGGTTATTAATGCTATAGGACTATGACCTCCTGTTCCAACATGTACCCAGGATTAACATGGGCCCAGTGGATGCTCTCTCATGGAAGGATGCCCTGGATACATTGGATGATAACGCCAAGGTTACCCTACTTCTAGGAGAGCTCTTTATCAATCGACTTGACCTTGACCTTCAAACTGCCATTACACAATGTAACGCACAGCACAGTTAGTGATGAACGAAGCATAAAGTTATCTTGATCTGAACAAGTTCAATGAGTGGAGGGCGAGGTAATGAGTAGAGGAGCCTGCTAGGACAATGTCTACCACAGTCTATCTCAGATGACGAACTGAGACTTGAGGTGGGCTTGACAGTCTCCGATATCCAGGTGCTAGCCATTGGAACTCTTGGGAAGTATCACCAGAACTATGCTGATATTGTGTAGAACTAGCTTAGGGAAAATACAAGGTAGAAGTACAGAGTTTATATACAGTAGGCCCCTGGTCTGTGCGAGTAAGCTAAGTGATATAAAAGGAAAGAGGAGATGGGAGTCCAAAGGACAACCATACTCCGTACAGTCCATCCCGATGATGTGGAACTGCAGAATGTGGCAGTGTGATCTAAAAGAGGAACACTGCACAGGGGGAAGTCCGAAGGAATCCTGTGCAGAAGCGGAACAGAAGGAAGAAGCTAAATATAGAGTGGAGGCGGGGCGCTGTGTGAGTACGTAAGTAAAAGACATAAAAGGAGAAACTATCTGGAGGATGACTCCAGTACGAATACAACTCCGTAGAGTAAGAGACAGAGTCTAGAGAAAGATGAGTAAAACAGCGTAGCTGCACTAGCATAGTGGATAGTAAGGAAAAAGAGTACCCCCCTCGTAGACCATAACACACAATCCTCCTCCTCTGACTCCTTCATCATCAACCAGCTGAGGAAACTTCATGAGGGTACCTCGGGAATCCCTTGCTCATCTATCCACGACTGGTGCTTTGACAAAGGTTTACTCTACTTTAAGGATTGGGCCTATGTGCCTGAAGCTCACCGGAATGATCTCCTCCATGTAATCCATGACTCACCTGTGGGTGGTCATGGCAGTTATTACCGAACCATAAACATGGTACAATGTGACTATTGATGGCCCAGCCTCACTGCATTCGTGCACCACTTTGTTCAAGGCTGTGCCATCTGCCAGGCCAACAAAGTCAACACTCATCCCACTATACCACCACTCACCCCCCTTCCGGTGGCTTCAACCTGCCCCTTTTCCACACTTTTGGTCAATCTCATCACGGACTTGCCACTGTCTAAAGGATATGATTTGGTTATGGTCGTGGTCAACCATGGCCTTACAAAGGGGGTGATTTTCACTCCAACGCACAAGAGTGTGGATGCTGAGGGCGTTGCGCAGCTCTTCTTTGAAAAGGTCTTCCCCCACTTTGAACTCCACGATAAGGTTATCTCAGACCATGGTCCACAATTCGCCTCAGCCTTCACTCTAGAACTGGCCAGGCTCCTCGAGTATGATCCACTCCTCTCCTCCACCTACCATCTGCAAACTGACAGAGAGACAGAACAGGTCAATCAGGAATTAAAAACTTATCTTCGGATCTTTTGCCAAGGAGATGCCACCTAATGGTCGGACCTATAACCAATGGCAGAACATTGTCACAACTTCTCCATCCATTCCATAACAGGGAAGACTCCATTCTCACTCATGCTGGGATACGAGCTGAGGGCCTACCCATCAATCAGAACCACCACCTTCTTACCCGCACTAGAAAAACACCTTGGAGACCTTGATGAGGCTTGCAAGGAAGCCACTGCCGCCCACGAAAAAGCCCAACAATATATGAGGGAACAAGTAATCTCAAAATTCAAATCCTGGAAAGTCAGAGATAAGATATGGCTCAAGGGCCATAACCTGAGACTCTACTACCCCTCTCGCAAATTCGCCCCTCGACACGAGGGTCCCTTCAAAATCACACAAGTCATATCACCTGTTTCATACAAACTCCACCTACCATGCACTTGGAAAATTCACAACACCTTCCATGCCTCCCTTCTTACTCCTTATAGAGAGACTGCAGAACACAGACCAAATTTTGTTCCACTTCTGCTGGATCTAATAGATGGAGAAGAGGAATTCAAAATTGACCAAATACTATCCCATCAGAGTTCTGCTTGCCACTGCCATTATCTCATTTCATGGAAAGGCTATCTGTCTTTCGAAAACACCTGGAAACCCAAATCCAACTTAGGACATGCTGTGGACCTCCTGGACGAATATAAAGCCAGGGATCCCATTGCCTTTCCTCCATCTTGAACCATCACCAACCTGTCTTTGAGTCAAGCCCTCGCTTCTCCAACTGTGCTACCACCTCACTTATGTTGTTATCTTTGCTTAATGTCATCCCATATCAACTCCCAGTCTGCATCTACTGACTCCCAGAACGATCTCATCAAATTCTCTATGCCTCAACCCTTGAGAACCCTATTGCCATGCTCACCATCACAAACATACCCACCTTTTGAGATAGACCAATACTCAAATCTTTGGTCATCATCTTTTATACATATGCCACCACTCATACCATCCATGCACAACTCTTCCCAGATGGGACTCTGCCTGTCTATGCCACTGCCATGGAGCAGTTGATCCATAAGTCAAGAGACACCATACTTGACACCCTCCATGACCATGGATTCAATGGCATCTTCCATGGACTTCCAGGACCCATATTCCAGCACATTCTTTGCCCCATTCTCAACACTCTACCCTCCAACCTTCAAGGATACTACTTGGATGACAACCCCAACCATCCATGGGATCAGAATACTTGGGCCTGGGATTACCCTAGAGTATGGGAATCTGGGCCACTCTGGGCAGATAACTCCACAGTCACTCCAGACTCCCCCTCCTTGTCCTCTGACTTGTATTCCGACTGTCACCTGCTCCTTGTCCCACCTCCGCTGACACCATCCTCTCGCCCACTGTCCTGAGAGGGAACTACTCTCACTTCTGGAGGATCTGGCAGTGATTCTCATCCCAGAAATGTTGGTACTCTCCCTGCTGACCACCCCAACGTCCTCACCTTCCTTGCCACCATCTGTAACGTGCAGCACAGTTAGTGAGAAGCGAAGCATAATGTTACCTTGATCTGAATGAGTTTACGAGTAGAGGGTCCTGCTAGGGCAATGTCTACCACAGTCTATCTCAGAAGACGAACTGAGACTTGAGGTGGGCTCGACAGTCTCCGATATCCAGGTGCTAGCCACTGGAGCTCTTGGATCACTAGAACTATGCTGATATTGTGTAGAACTAGCTTAGGGAAAATACAGGAGAGAAGGAGTTTATATATGGTAGGCCCCTGGTCCGTGCAAGTAAGGTAAGTGATATAATAGGTAAGAGGAGGCGGGAGTCCAAAGGATGACCATACTCCATATAGTCCATCCTGATAATGTGGAACTGCGGGATGTGGCAGTGTGATCTAAAAGAGAAACGCTGCACAGGCAGAAGTCCGAAGGAATCCTGTGCGGAAGCAGATCAGAAGGAATAAGCTAAATATAAAGCAGAGGCAGGGCGCCGTGTGAGTATGTAAGCGATAGACTAAAAAGGAAATATAATCTGGAGGACGACTCCAGTATGAATACAACTCCGTGGAGTACAAAATAGAGTCTAAGGAAAAGACAAGTAAGGCAGCATAGCTGTGCAAGCGTAGTGATATGGAGAAAACAAGTACCCCCTTCTTAGACCATAACATTACCCCCCATTTACGGTCAAAGCACCTGTGAGACCACCTATCTAGTCACAGTCCCCCTTGTTCACCTCGTAGTCAGTTGGGTCATAGTCGTCTTGGGGGTTGTGATGGACAACACAATTCTCCTTGCAATGTCTGAGTTCCCCGCAGATGGGGCAGCAGCGGCATGGGCAAAAGGTTTGGATATGCCCCGGTGCTGTGGTGAGGCAGAATGGACATTGATAGCACAGGCAATCAGGAGAGAGATGACTGAGTTGGCGACAAGTGAAGCATCGAACGAGAGGTCGGTGAGGAGGGAGGACGATAGTGTCAACGTCGATCAGGTTCAGAGATGATCCAGGTGTTGGCAAGGGCGACATCTGAGCGTCCTTGTTATATCTACCAGAGGTGGGATAGGGTGTGTCTGTGCACAAGCAGTTTCGCAATCTTTTAGCAGGGCTTGCCATAGCTCATGCAGCAGAGGATGGGAGTCCAAACCAAAGTGTTACCTTAGCCTGCTTGAGTTTACGAGAACCTGTGGCGGGTGACAGAGAGGCGGGGTGTTTGTGGGTAGGGAGAACGTCATCATCAGGAGGAGGGGTGGTGGCTTCGAGAAGAGGGATTGTGGCAAGGAAGTTTTGAACCTCGTCAGAGGATGCAGGGAGTTCTGAAAGACTTTGGGGGCAAGTATCACCACTAACTCCTCCATTGCCGCCATCAGTTGGTCCTGGGGTAGTAGTGTAAGAGGCTGGAGTTGGTGGAGGTGGCACTGGGATGGGGGTGCAGGAGGCAGTTCGATCAGTTGAGGTGGTCCCTGTGTCACTACTTCCATCCTCCCCTCTCTGAGATCTGTTAACCTCATCCCGGGCCCAAGTGTCCCAATCCCATGGGTGATTCTCGCCATCATTGAAGTAGTATTATTGTAGGTTGGCGGGGAGAGTGTTAAGGATTGGTCAAAGAATATGTGCGAATAGGGGTCTGGGGAGTCCCCGAAAGATGACATCAAATCCATGGTCATAGAGTGTGTTAAGAATTGCATCTCGAGACTCGTGGATGGACTGTTCTATGGCAGCGGCATAGACAGGCAGGGTCCCATCTGGGAAGAGCTGGGTGTGGAGAGTATGGGAGGTGGCATAGGTATGGAATATGCCCACCAGGGATCAGAGTATGGGAATATTCCGGTAGGCGGGAATTGATGGTAAAGTGATAGAGGCAGCGGTGTTTTCAAGGACGGCGCAATAGAGGATTCTACGGGAATGGGTTGGGAGTCGGTGGATGTGGATGGGGAAGTTGGCTGGGATGATGTAAACATAGGAGGACATGTTTGATGACATGTAGCGGAGCTGGGGCTCAACACTTGAAACGACGAGAGTGGTATGTGGTGGTTATGGAGGAAAAGCGAGGGGATCCCTCACCTTATATTCCTCGAGAAGGTTGGCAGCATGTCCCAAGTTGGACTCAGGTTCCCAGGTGTTTTTGGAGGATGGGTATTCTTTCCACGAAACAAGGTAGTGGCAGTGTTGAGCGGAGCCCCAATGGGCTAAGATCTGGTTGATTTCAAATTCCTCTTCTCTGTCTATTATGTCCGGCGGAAGCGGGATGAAATTATCCCCATGTTCCGCAGTGGTTCTATATGGGGTGAGAAGGGAGGTGTGGAAGGTGTTGTGAATTTTCCACATTTGTGGGAGGCGGAGTTTATATGATACGGGCGATATGACTTGGGTTATCTCAAACGGACCTTCCCGTTGAGGAGCGAGTTTCTTAGAGGGGTAGCGGAGTCTCAGGTTGCAGCCCTCAAGCCACACCTTATCTCCGACTTTCCAGGGTTTGAATTTCGAGGTTACATGTTCCTTCATATATCTTTGCACCTTTTTGTGTGCAGCAGTGGCCTCCTTTCGGGCTTCATTGAAGTCCCCAAGTCATTTCTCAAGGGTGGGAAGGAACGTAGTTCTGATCCGTGGGTAGGCACGTGGTTCGTACCCCATCATCAGGCTAAAGGGAGTCTTTCCCGTCACCAAGTGGATGGAAGAGTTGTGACAGTACTCCGCCATTGGAAGAAGATCTGACCAACGGGAGGCATCACCTTGGCAAAAGATAAGTCTTGAGTTCTTGGTTGACCCATTCCATTTCCCTGTCAGTTTGTGGATGGTAAGTGGAGGAAAGGAGTGGATCATAATCAAGAAGCCTGGCTAGTTCTTGAGCAAAGGCTGAGGTGAATTGCAGACCATGGTCCGAGATAACCTTATTGTGGAGTCCAAACCGTGGGAAGACTTTTTCGAAAAAGAGTTGCGCAACGCCCTTGGTGTCTGTGCTTTTGTGAGATGGAGTGAAAATTACCCCCTTCATAAGGCCATGGTCGACCATGACCATGACAGAATCATATCCATGCGATGGCGGCAAGTGTAACACGCAATGCAGTTAGTGATGAGCGAAGCGTAGTGTTACCTTGGCCTGAACAAGTTCAACGAGTGGAGGGCGAGGTAATGAATAGAGGGTCCTGCTGGGACAATGTCTACCACAGTCTATCTCAGAAGACGAACTGAGACTTGAGGTGGGCTTGATGGTCTCCGATATCCAGGTGCTAGCTGCTGGAGCTCTTGGGTCACTAGAACTATGCTGATATTGCATAGAACTAGCTTAGGGAAAATACAGGAGAGAAGTACAGAGTTTATATACAGTAGGCCCCTGGTCCATGCAAGTAAGGTAAGTGATATAAAAGGAAGAAGGAGGCGGGAGTCCGAAGGACAACTGTACTCCATATAGTCCATCCTGATAATGCAGAACTGCAGGATGTGGCAGTGTAATCTAAAAGAGAAATGCCACACAGGCGGAAGTCCGAAGGAATCCCGTGCAGAAGCAGATCAGAAGGAATAAGCTAAATATAGAGCAGAGGTGGGGCACTGTGTGAGTACGTAAACAATAGACATAAAAGGAGAAACTATCTGGAGGACAACTCCAGTATGAATACAACTCTGTGGAGTAAGAAATAGAGACTAAGGAAAAAGACAAGTAAGGTGGCATAGCCATACAAGGACGGAAGTCATAGGAAAAAGAGTACCCCTTTTGTAGACCATAACAGCAAGTCCATAATGAGGTTGACAGAGACACATTGGAAGGGTCGGGAGGAGGCAATGGGGAGTGGCATCAACGGGGGAACGGTTGAATGAGTGTTGACCTTGTTAGCTTGGCAGGTTGCACAGCCCTGGATGAAGCAGCATACAAACGCAGTGAGGCCAGGCCACCAGTAGTCATGCTGGACGAGGTTAACCATTCAGTAATACCCACCATGACCGCCTGCAGGCGAATCATGTAAGACGTGGAGAAGGTCGCATCGGTGATCTTCGGGCACATAGGCCCGGTCCTTAAAGTAGAGAATCCCATCCTCATAGCGCCAGTCATGAATAGAGGAGCGGGGGATGCCCAATGCACCCTCATGTAGTGAGTGCAGTTGGGAGATGACGAATGGGTCTGAGGTGGATGACTTCTCGATAGAAGTCTGGAGGTCAGTGTCGAGTCATTTGATGAAGAGCTCCCCCTGCAGCAAGGAGACAGCGGCATTGTCATTGGCCATTTCCACGTCGTCCTTGTGTGAGAGTGCATCCATGGGGCCCATGTTATTCCCCAGAGTATGTTGAAACGGGAGGTTGTAGTCCTGTAGTGTTAATAGCCATCTAGCTTGCCGCCTAGATAGCTTCCTTGGGTCTTTGAAGTAGCACAGATTTTTGTGGTCTGTGAGCACAGTGATGGGCTGGTCGGTTCTGGTAAGGGAGTGCTGCCATTCTTCTAGCACACATATAACCACTAGAAGTTCTCAATTGTAGATGTCATAGTTGCGTTCTGCTGGTGAGAATGTCTTAGATACGTAGCAGTTCAGATGCAGGTCACCATTGCCATCCTTCTGCATTAATATGCCACCACTTGCAGTGAGCGAGGTGTCCGTCATCACATAAAATGGTTTTGAGGTATTCAGCATCTGTAATACCAGTTTGGAGGTGAAGGCCTTTTGGAGGAGGTCAAAAGCCTTCTGTTGCTCGTCCATCCAGGACCATGGCTGCCCTTTCTTCATCAAATCCAAGATCAGTCGCACAATGTTGGAGAAGTTGGGAATAAATTTGCAGTAAAAGTTGTAGAATCCAATGAACGAATGGACTGCGTGAACCGACTTCAGAGGTTCCCATGTTGCAATTGCCGAGAGCTTGGTGGGATCCATCTTGATGACCCCTTCACGGATGACCATGCCAAGGAATTCTACTTCCAGGGCATCGAACGTGCACTTTTCTATTTTGAGGCCGAGCTGGTTTTCTCATAACCACTCCAAAACTCGCCTCGTCCTATTGTGGTGTTCCTGGAGATCCTTGGAGTGGATCAACATATCATCCATCTAGATGATCAACCATCCTTCCGCCACCATATCCTTGAAAATAAAGTCCATGAATGACTGGAAGGTCACTGGACTGTTGCAAAGGCCGAAGAACATTATGAGAGGCTCAAAGAGGCTGAAGGGTATGATGAATGCCGCCTTCCAGGCGTCTTTAGTCTTGATCCGGACGTTGTTGTATCCCCAGCGAATATCCATCTTTATGAAGTAGTGAGAACCTTTGAGCTTGTCCATCAGGTCTCCAATGAGCAGGAGAGGGTATGCGTTCCTGATGGTATGCTCGTTGAGGCATTGGTAGTCCTGGCATGGTCTCAGGTTACCATCTTTCTTAGAAATGAAGAAGAATGGAGAGGCCTGGGGAGAGTTTGATGGGCGTATACATCCGGCCTCTAGGTGTTCTTGAATAAATTCTTGGCATGCCTCTTGCTCCTTAGGGTTGAGTGGATATACCTTTGCGACGTGTGGGGTGAAAGTGTCATTTAGATCAATGTCATGATCAAATGACCGATATGGCGGAAAGGGACTGTCATCCTTCTTTTGGAAGACGTCCTCAGGGTCTCAAAACTCCCGCGGGAGTTGAGTTTTGCTTTTCATTGCTTCCTGAGCCAGGGAAGTTGAAATCGTAGTTTTTCTTATTGAGGGTCTGGGGTGCTCTTCTTCGTCATCATCCTCCTCACAATCTAAGAGTCTGGGAATCTCCTCCTCCTGGGTGGTCGGTTCCACCACAGGGACCTTCAGCATAACCTCCCCCTTTTGGGCAGTGAGTACCGAGTCAACTATGCCTGTCCACCATCACGCTTGCCATTGTCAGAGTTTTGTTACCTGGCATTTTCTGTTGAATATGTTTATAGTGGCAGCATGATCTCCCTCACCACTGGGTGACTCCGGGTCGGTCGGTTCCACCTCAGGTAGTCGCACCTTTCCTGTACTCCAGTCTATCTCCAGGTTATTGTTGCAGAGCCATGGGAGCCCTAGGATCACGTTGTCCTTGCCACAGTCATTAACAAGGAAGTCTCAGAGATGGGTGGTTTCTCCGACTTTCATCAAGATTGTTGCCTTCTTGCATATAAGGCCATTATGGTCAGGCATACCATCTACGTTGCTAGCCCGCAGGGGAGTCTTAAGTTTCGAAGTGGGGATTCCACACGCTGTGACCAAAGTATAGTCAATGAAGCATCCAGTTGTGCCTGAGTCAATCAGGGCTTTAGTGTTGATGATTTTGAACGCAGTATGATCAGGGGGGTAAAGAGTCACTGGAAGCATAATTGATTGCCAAGCTGCCCCTGATACAAATACTGGAGATATAGAATGAGTGGTGTTTCATATAGAGGTGGAGGACGACGTTGACCCTTCTCCCCCTTTCAAAAATCCTGGCGTGGTCCTATGTTATCCACATCCTTCCCTGGTCCTACATTATCCAGGTTGTAACTTGGGTTGCCTAAGCCGTAAGCTTTAAGCCTAGCCGCATGGTCGGTTCCAATCTTGGCAAGCTTCTGCACCAGGAGGGACATTTTGCTGCTGGTGGTTGGACAGTCAGTTCTGTCTCTGGCTTGGTCCTTTGTTATCCAAGTCCCTTCCTTGTCGCACATGGCCCATCGTGCTACCTTTTTTAATCCTAGTTTGACTGTGTTGATATGGGCTGACTCTTGCTCTGAGGGTTGTAGTCCAAACCCCACATCGTGACCCCCGACGTGTTGGTGGTCCCTGGTTATCCCACCTCGGGTTGCTTCTGCCCCCACCGAATTTGACTGGGGTACATCATATGGGGATGTGCCTGAAGCATCTTCAGGACTTTCCTTCCAGGTAGCCTCGGTGAGGTCCACTGGCGTGAGGGCAGAAAACCTATTTGACCATACAGACTGGGCTCTGCAGTCTGCCTTGATCCCTACTTTTTGGCACTCTTGGTACAAGGCTGAACGTACTGCAGCCATGGCCTGGTAACCTTCCTCTTCTGTGTCAGGATCCGTCAAGTCCTCGAATGCAGTTTTGAGGATCTTAATAGCTGCATCCTGGTCCTTCCTTGGTAGACTCTCAATATAGTCTTGGACCTCATTGCCCTCTCACATAGTCACGCCGTCAAAGCTATCATTGGTGGAAATGGCTCTTGTGCTTTGTGACCATCGTTGTTAGGGTGTGTGATATTTTTGTGATGAGCAAGGGTTGTGATGGAATTGTGTCTGGTCGGTTCTGGATCAGGAGTGGTTGGCAGACCTACAACCAACCTGATGGCATATGAAACACTTGTTGCTCTTCATGTGCTCTGACTGCTGGGTTGGGGTGAGACATATGGCATCTACATCCATAGCATATGGGTCACGAGCAGAGCTTTGAGAAGACAGAGCAGGGATATATGGAATCTTCCTACGTAAATCATCTATTCATCTAAGCTGTTGAGAAAACTTTCCTGCCTTATTGATCCAGTCTTGATAGGTAGTGGGTACTTTCTAGCAAGAGAGTACCATAGCAGTAAGGCATTGGCTTAATCCACAGAGGAACCATTCCACCAGAGCAGCAGAGTCCTCGATCCCAGTTTTCTCCGCAAGGAGATGGAACCTAGAAGCATAGGTGGGGAAGCCATCACTAGTGGTTCCATCTGGGAGCCTTTCTAGGATCTGGCGTAATTGAGAGAGGTCGATCCTCGCTTTTGCTGCTACATCGTATGGGGCAAAAGTAGACTCAAATGCTTCTGGGATTTGTTCGAAGGTTTTGTCTGCATCTGTAATTCTTGGGTTTGAAAGCTTCATCAGCCATCCTTCCGCAAAGGTCTTTCACAGCCCTTGCTTATCTTGTTGAGGAAAGTAAGGGACTTAGTCATATCCATGTAAAGTCGATTGTTGATGAGGAAGTAGGCTTTCATGGAGAGAAGCCATTGGTTAGAGTCCTCGGCCTCCCCAGTAAAGTCCTTGGGGAGTCCAGCCTTTATTTCTGATATCATTTTGTCGTCTTCGGGAGCTGGGTCAATGTCAATTTCGAAATCGCTGTCTGGGTCGTGAAATCTAGCAGGTTGGTCCTTGTCAGAAGGAGGGGACGGTGGTGGAGGGGGAGCGAGTGCCACTGGAGGTGGTAACGATGTCGCCGAAGGGATTGGTGTTGGTTGGTAGTCTAGCTCGAGATAGTTGGTTGCTCTTCCTCATCTTCAGTTTACCTTGGCTAAATCTCTTTGCCTCTGTCTGTAAGTCGCCTTTGCCTCAGGAGGGGAGAAGTGATTGGGGAGGGGTACAAAGAAGGCATGTCCAAGAGGTAGCTCGTGGATTCACGGAAGAGGGGAAGGGTTAGCACTAGGAGGTGCCAATGGAGAAAGTGAAGCAGAGGGACCTGGTTCTGGGCTAGAGGAATCTCCGAATAATCGGAATCGGGAAATGTTGGCAGTGGGGTGTGTCCTCTACACAATGGTAGGGACAAGGGGAGAAGCTAGTTCTTTTGTAACACGCAGCGCAGTTAGTGACAAGCGAAGCATAATGTTATCTTGATCTGAACGAGTTTATGAGTAGAGGGCAAGTAATGAGTAGAGGGTCCTGCTAGGGCAATGTCTACCACAGTCTATCTCAGAAGACGAACTGAGACTCGAGGTGGGCTTGACAGTCTCCGATATCCAGGTGCTAGCTGCTGAAGCTCTTGGGTCACTAGAACTATGCTGATATTGCATAGAACTAGCTTAGGGAAAATGCAGGAGAAAAGTACAGAGTTTATATACAGTAGGCCCTTGGTCCATGTGAGTAAGGTAAGTGATATAATAGATAAGAGGAGGCAGAAGTCCAAAGGACAACCGTACTCCATATAGTCCATCACGATATTGCGAAACTGTGGGATGTGGCAGTGTGATCTAAAAGAGAAACACCATACAGGCAGAAGTCCGAAGGAATCCTGTGTGGAAGCAGATCAGAAGGAATAAGCTAAATATAAAGTGGAGGCGGGGCGCCATGTGAGTATGTAAGTGATAGACCAAAAAGGAAATATAATCTGGAGGACGACTCCAGTATGAATACAACTCCGTGGGGTATGAAATAGAGTCTAAGGAAAAGACAAGTAAGGCAGCATAGCTGCGCAAGTGTAGTGATATGGAGAAAACTAGTATCCCCTTCTTAGACCGTAACACCATCCCTCTCCTTGGAAGGGGAACCCCTACCCCCGAATCCACCAACATTCTTCCCACTCAAGAACATCCCACCACTCCAACACCTTCCTCCCACCTTAATCATAACCTCAAACGGCATAGTGGAACCATTTCGTTCAGCATACCCTCTTCTACAGCATGAACTGTGGGCAAATGTTCTTAGGGAAATTGAGGAAAGCCAAGACAGACAACTCCATTTCCCACCTTCAGTTGCTATAACATGGACTTTGTGGCAAGTCCCTCACTGGCAAACTGCTCCTCCCACTTGCCCGGATCCTCTTCCTTCCCCATAGACATAGACTCACTTCCTACACCCCCCCCCTCATCCCACTCTTGTTTGATGCTTCACTTGCAATGAGTGAGATCACCTTTGTGCTCACTGCCTGCACTATGAATGTCCTCTCTGTCGAACCACCACCCCTGAACACATCCAAACCTATTGTCCACATAGTCGTTGTCTCCTTTGTGGAGAATTGGGACACTCTGACGGAGTATGCCCAACTTGCCATAACCCTCTCAATGACTTTGACCCAATCAACTATGAGGTCAATGAGGGGGATGAATTTGATTAATGGTCTCGCAGGTGCTTCAATCATACAAACGGGGTAATGTTACAGTCTACTAAGGGGGTACACATTTTTCTCTTAATTCATTCTCTCGCCTCTTGTCTCACTCTCTCACTGTACACAGTTGTATTCGTAGTGGAGTCATCCTCCACCTTTCTGCCTATCTCACTGTACACAGTTGTATTCATAGTGGAGTCGTCCTCCACATTATTAGATACGTTCTCCCGATTCATTTCTCTTTATGACTCACACGGTGCCCTGCCCTGATACCCTATTTAGACATCCTTTCCATTCCCATTCTGCATCTCCTTATTCAGACTTCTCTAATGTGGAACTCCTTTTAGTATTTCATATTATGCTGTGCACTATATCTTAGATCTGACTCGCTGCTGCGCATCGAGTCATACGTAGACAGAGATGGAACTCCTTTGGGCTTCTGCTCCTTTATATCCTTTTCTATCTCTTGCATGGACCAGGGGTCTACCGTATATAAGGACTCGCTTCACTCTCCTGTATTTTCCCTTAAGCTAGTTCTATGCAATATCAGCATTGTTTCTAGACCCATCCTCTGAGTCCCTAGTGAGTGCCTCATCGTACCTAGGATAGGAGAGACTGCTTAGGCTTGCATTCCTCTTAAGCTTGGCATTTTCCTTCATTGTTATCTCATCATCCTTCAGTCCTTACTCACGCTACATATTTTCAACCCGTATCGCAGCATGCTCTGTCAACACATTGCTGTGCGTTACAGTACCCAATCATAATGCATTTCTTCCCATGTGGTCAGAATTTACCCCCCCACTGCTCCTTGGGTGTGTAGGCATAGGCTGGACATCCAAAGGGGCGAAAGAGAGTTGGATTGACATGGTGATTGAAAAAGATTTAATAGGGTACCTTTCCATCAAGTCTGGAAGTTGGACTGCATGCAGAAATGTAGGCAGTGGTGGACATGGCATTGGCCCAGAAGTTTGGATTCTTCCAACATGGTATTGGCCAGTGTGGCTAGTGTGTGGTTCATTTGCTCTGGGGTGTATGGAGCAGAGATTTCAAGAATTGTGTCATTGGCCTGGAGTTGATTCCGGAAGGCCTTGCTAGTGTACTCTGTTCCACCATCACTTCAAACAAATTTTGTGTAGGATTCAGAGAAATCCTGTTACAATCGATATCCAAGCAGTAATGGACTTATCAATTTCTTTTCTTTTCTTTGCCCCTATTCCATACATCTCCGCTCTATCACTCCTATTCACACATGCATATTTAATCTCCCACATCTATGTTTCCATTTCACATTAAATCCACATTGCTACAGCATGCTGCCACATCCTCATGTTTCCCAGTACCAAGTATACTTACTATATATAGAGTAGCACTGCATGGTCTGTGCACACTTGTACTTAGTATATAAACCCCAATGCAGCGCCAGAGGACAGCAGTCTTGTTCTCTTGGAGTTTTCCCCTCAGACAACTCTAGTCTTCAGTTTTCTTCTCTCATTTTTTCCTCTGTGCAAGCAACCTAGCACCAGCTTCACTTAAGTGTGAGTCTGAGGGTTTTTTCACTAGGACAAGACTATTCTTACTTGCTACCTTGCTTGCAGACGGCTATTGATGTAGACTGCTGAAGTACCAACAGGACATTTTCTACCGCCCACCATACTCTTGTAACGACCCTTGTTCCCACTATACCTTACGAGGGAACCTTGTGACATTGTGAGTCTAACCAATAGTAGGATATGTGATCCTAGAGGCAACAGAGGATTATATCAATGAAGGGGAAATAACAAAGGTGAATAAGACTAAGGTTTGTACTACTATAAGTACGACTATATATACTATGAGAGACTGTGTACAGACCAAGCTATGCTAGAGGCTATACTAACCATAAGTAGTTAATTGTATGTCCACTGGGTACCATGAGGCGATAAGAGAGATAAGAGGGACTTATGCTATAGGCTCTAGATAAGAGCGGTTATTGCTATTGGTTGATAAGGGAAAGTGAGTCAAGAGGAAAAGCATGAGGCGATGATAAGAATGCAATGTGTTCGCCATGAGGTGCATAGCCGAGATAAGAGATAAGATCATGTGACTAGATCATGTGATTGCTGTTGGACAATGTTGTAGAGATATGTTCGGTGATTCTGTAATAGATTAGTAATGAATAGGAAAGTGAAGTATAGCAAAATTTCAAGTAGTGTCAGCATTTGGGACCGCTATAAGGGGCGCTATAAGGGCGAGCGTTACAACCCTCAAATTTTGTTCGCATCCTCCAGTACATTCAAGAGGATACAACAAGTTCTATAGAACTCAAGATATCTTTCTATTGTCTGCTCCCTCATCTTACATAGCATCAGTAGAAGGATTGTTGCTCATACCCAACGGGCATGTATCAGAGGTTTAGGAGTGGTTCAGGTCGACCCAAGAAGAAAACAGATCGTTAAATTTAGTTTACCCTCCAACACTAGTAGTAGAAGCAGTGGAGGCAGGGCTGGCGCATTATGGACAAGTGCAGGAGCCAGGAAGCTCCTCATCTCATGCCCTTTCAGACTATGAGAGTCCACAGGAGACACTAGACATTCTCCCCACCCCATCAGTCAAAGAGTACAACCCAAACGAATATGACCCCCCAGCACCCCAGCAGATTCCAGAGGCACTGCTGCAGTTATTTGTGCCAGAGAGAGTAGTCAATTGGCTTATAGACAGGCTAGTGGATAGAGTCAGGAGAGAAAGGATTAAAGAAAGGAAACCAACCTCATATTCAGTCTGCCAACCAAGGCAACCAAGACAAAGGAAGGAGTGGCCAATAGCCACCTGGATCAGAGAAAGGAGGACACATGATTTGTGGCTGGGAGAAGATGAACTACAGTTCACTCTGTCACTCAGACCAAGGGACAAGTGTTTCAGCATAAAAAGATGCCCTACTTTAGTACAACATCCTGTGGCACTTAGAATACACCGCTTATGAGTACCAAACCCTCCTCTTCCTATCTAATCAAATACAATGTCTTTGCAATTCAATTGCAGTGCCTATGAGAATGTTCTATAGGTGAGTACTCTAGACCCTGCAGTAACAAATGAACTATTAGCTCTGTTCGATTTCTTCCTACAAGAAAAAAAAGCCAATGCGGCACACCTCTTGTTATGCCAAGGAGAGATACAGAAGCTACAAGCATACATCAGTGCCACAGTGGTAACTGGTGGTGGAAGTAGTATGTCAGCAGACACAAGCATGCCTAAGATGAGCAAAGTATTCCAAGACCCTGGAAACTATAATGGCTCAAAGGGGAAGTTTGAAGAATGGTGGACTAAGATCAAGGGATGGATTGCTGAAAACCCCACCGTATTCCCACAAGGATCCCACAAGGCGGTGATTGCAGTGCATTCATGCCTTGAAGGACAAAAGGCAGGTGGCTTTACCTGCACGAGGATAGATCATCTATTAAATGGTTGTACAAATATATGGTTAGAGTTGGAAGAAGAAGAAGAAGGACTCTTCTGCTCTGTTAATCAACAAGAATGGGCCAGGCAGAAGTTGCACACTCTTAAGCAAATGGAGTCAACACCCATAGATGATTAGATCATTGACTTCCAACAATATGAACCTCAGACTGGCATGGATGCTATCCATCTGATAGAGTTAATCAAGGATAACGTACAACACTTGATAATTGACAAGATCTTACTGGACGGGACTCATCCCAACACAGTACACACTTATCTCACAAAGATCTGAGAAATAGGCACAAGGAAGCAATTAATTAGCTTTATACACTGTAGGAACCCATGGTTCCCTGTACTCGTATTCCTCTCTTTTCCCACTTTACAGGTAACCATTAGTCATCGTCAACACTCCTCATTGTCATCCATTGTCCCTACGTCCATCCGAGTGTTTCCAAGATCCATCCATGTCATCTGTGTTTCATCCATGTTTTATCCAAGTCTATGTACTGACTGGATTGACTTCATTGGTCACAGATGATCATTTCGCTTCTCCATTTGTCCTTCCCCTTTACCATAGTAATGAACATCACCTTGTGGAATTGGCATTACTATCATATGTGGTCTCGGACTCATCAAATTGGTCTCGACTGCTCTAGAGTCACTACCTGGTGCAGGGCAGACGGCCCCTAGTCAGTAACCCTTTATGCGTACCTGTAAAACTATTTTCAATACTGCTTGCAGGTTCTTGTATGCACCCTAGAAGTTTTCATCAATTACAGTCTCCACTTGTCACATATCAGATTAGGGTTTGGACGCAGTCTAGGGTATGCTCTGGACTATAAAAAGTCTTGTGTTAGCTATGAAAAAGAACTACTTTTGGATCCCTTCTTGACCTGACTCATAAGAGGTTTCGTTGGTTGTCGTCAAACATCATCCATACCTCTGTCTTGTATCCATTACATTCCGAAACACAAATATCTGTTCCTGTCATCCGAATTCGTTCTCATCCATCCGGATAACCTCTGGATAACCTTTATCTCATCTCAGAAAACATCTACACTACCCCTTCTACTGCAAACACCTACCTTAGAACCCCTTGGGACAAGTTATACTTGCATCCACACTTTCACCCCTTTAGTCTCTCTTCATAGAGGACACCTTGACCCTGTTTCCCATCACTACAACATGGTGGAAGCAGCTGAAGATCTAAAGATCCTAATGCCATGGACATGGATGCCATTGGCCGAAGGCCCCCTACATCCAATACACAAAGAAAGTGCTACAATTGTGGAGATAGTCATTTTGTAAAAGACTGTCCTAAACCCAAACTTGGATGTCCCAATTGTAAATGGCTTGGAGGAGGCCACAAGAAGGGATGTCGTTGAGGAGGCTGCACAGCTAGAGGAGTCACAGAAGAAGGTGCCACCTCATGGGATGAGTCACCCTCAGAACAGGTTGTCTGAGACATATCCTATGATGAAATGAAGGCATACTTCTGGGATCTTAAAGACACCGAATCCAAGAAGGGAAAAGGGAAAGCCACATGAATGAACCGGGTGTTCATGCAGATACAATCAAAAAGATATGTGTAACATTTGCCAATTTACAGTGTCTTTTTCACTTTTTCCTTGCTTTGATTCAAGCTCAATAGCTTATCTTATTGCATCACGTGACCAGTTGTCACATGATTCTATTACATGATCTTATCTCTTATCTTGGCTGTGCACCTCATGGTACACACATTGCATTCTCATGCTCACCTCATGCTTTTCCATTTAACTCACAAAAACCCTTATTGTCCAATAGCATTTATAGCTCTTATCAGTAAGCACTGCCTTGCATACTTACCATATAGGATAGCCAATAGCATAGATAGCTCAGTAGTACACAGCTTGGTCTATGCACGATTCCCCATAGTATAAATACCTAGTGTACTTTAGCATAAGTACTTTAGTCTTGTTCTCTTGGAGTTTTCCCAAAACTACCATCTAGCTTGACTACCCCTAGTGCTCTTGTTCTCAAACACTAGACCTTTGGTGGGTTTGGTCGTTTCATATGTTTTAATTTAGCTGATAACAATAGGTTTTTGCCACTGGCTAGTGAAGAATCCAAAGAATCAGATAATGAGTCATCATTAATGCCAAGTGGGCCTTCATCATCTAATGATGCTGTGGAGCTTGGCAGGGGCTTCACACCTGTACTTAATTCACTTTCAACACCCGATATCCAAATCCTGGAAGAAGTGTGCATATGCAGCACAACAATATAGAAGGAGATATGTATGACTATACAAGTCTCTCCTTCTCTCACCAAGAACTTCATCACCACAGAAGCACTACTAGATAGCAGTGCAAATGTAATATTTATTGATCACGCATGGGTGCAGAAGCATCATCTGCCCCTAACACCACAATGCAACCCAATACCTGTGTTCAATGTCAACAGAACAAAGAATTCCTCTGGAAACATCACACATTGGGCAGAAGTTATCATAGATTACCAAGAACACAGAGAACATGTCACAACTGAGATAACAGATCTTGGAAAGAACCAGATCATACTTGGCTTCTCTTGGTTAAAAAAGCACAACCCTATTATTGATTGGACTAAAGGAACAGTCGAAATGACACAATGTCTGAGATCAATTACTATTACCTCAATGAACACACGGTCAAAAACAATTACCTGTTGCCCCTGATTTCACAGCTAGTTGATAAGCTAAAAGGGGCTAAGTTATTCATAAAGATGGATCTCTGATGGAGATACAATAATGTATGCATCAAAGAAGGTGACAAATGGAAGGCAGCCTTCATTTGCTTCCAAGGAGCATTTGAACCCCTCATCATGTACTTTGGATTATGCAACTCCCCTGGAACATTTCAAGCCATGATGAACGAAATCATTGCAGATATGGACGACTGTGTCGTTGTCTACATCAATGATCTAATGATTTTCACCAAAATGGACAATCATGAAACACACAACAAGATTGTGCTAGAAGTATTATGTCGTCTCGAAGAAAATGATTTATTTGTAAAACCAGAAAAGTGCACATTCCACACCACAGAAGTAGAGTTTCTGGGCATGATTGTTGGAAAAGATGGCATAAAAATGGACGAAACAAAGGTCAAAGCCATTCTGGAATGGCCTGCACCAAAGAATGTCCAAGGAGTTAGAAGCTTCTTAGGATTGGCAAACTTCTATCAAAGGTTTATCCAAGATTATGCAAAGGTGGCCAGACCACTTAATGATCTGACAAAAAAGGAAACCCCTTTCGAATGGAAGCAGAAACAACAGGAGGCATTTGACATGCTGAAACAGCATTTCACCTCAGCTCCTATCCCCGCCTTCCCTAATGACAATGCTCAATTCTGCTCAGAATGTGATGCTTCTGATTATGCAACAGGAGCAGTACTTTCCATACAGAAGGATGATAAATGGCATCCAGTTGCCTATTCATTGCACTCCATGTCTCCACAGGAATGGAATTACCCAATTGCAGACAAAGAAATGCTAAGTGTGATCCGCTCCCTAGAAATATGTTGCCACTATTTAGAAGGCACAAAGCATGAATTTGAAATTTGGAATGATCATGTGAATTTGCAATTCTACATGACTCATCAAGATCTCAACAGGAGACAAGCACACTGGGCATAATACTTATCGCACTTTAGTTTTAAATAGATTCATAAGCCTGGAGCCACTATGGGAAAAGCATATGCTCTCTCTAGACAAGAAGATCATACTGTCGGTCTTGAAGATGACAATAAAGGAGTATTAGTCATAACCCCGGAGAAGATTAGGGCACAACATGTTCTACTCTCTGATGAAGGGGATAACATAAAACAAAAAATATTTGACGCCACATGCTGATTCAAGGAAGAAGACATCATCAGCTTATGTAAAGATTGGAGAATATGTGAGGAACATGATGGATTCCTTTACGACACACTCCACAGGCTCTACGTGCCTGATTTCAAAGACTTATGCATGGAAGTTGTGCATTTACACCATGATACCTCTATGGCCAGACCTGCCGGTTCGGACAAGACACTCAAATTACCGCAGTGCAGTTATTGGTGGCCAGGATTGGCTACATTTGTAAAAGATTATGTTGCTTGATGTGATAGATGCCAACGGTTCAAGGGAACTAATCAAGCCCCAGCTATAACAACCCTTGATTCCGCTAAGGACTAGAAGATGTTCATTATGTCTAGATGTCAATTAGGATATAGAATCCTATGAACAAGAGGATGTATTGTAAAGCAAGGGGAAAGAACAAAGAGGAAATAACAAGGAGAACTAGACTAAAGAGTACTACTAGAAGTACAACTATATATACAAAGAGAGACAATGCACAGACCAAGCTATGCTACAGGCTATACTGACTATAAGTAGTAAATAGTATGGTCACTGGGTACCATGAGGTGATAAGAGAGACTATTGCTATAGATAAGAGTGGTTATTGCTATTGGACGATAAGGAATTGGTGAGTCAAATGGAAAAGCATGAGGTTGCAATGAGGTTGCAATGTGTTTACCATGAGGTGCATAGCCTAGATAAGGTCACGTGATAGGATCATGTGACTAGGCATGTGATGAGATCATGTGACAACTGGTCACATGTGTAACACGCAGCACAGTTAGTGACAAGTGGAGCGTAATGTTACCTTGGCCTGAATGAGTTCAACGAGTGGAGGGCGAGGTAATGAGTAGAGGGTCCTGCTAGAACAGTGTCTACCACAGTCTATCTCAGAAGATGAACTGAGACTCGAGGTGGGCTCGACGGTCTCCGATATCCAGGTGCTAGCCGCTGGAGCTCTTGGGAAGTATCACTAGAACTATGGTGATATTGCGTAGAACTAGCTTAGGGGAATACAGGAGAGAAGTACAGAGTTTATATACGGTAGGCCCCTGGTCCATGCAAGTAAGGTAAGTGATATAATAGGAAAAAGGAGGTGGGAGTCTGAAGGACGACCGTACTCCATATAGTCCATCCCAATCATGTGGAACTGCGGAATGTGGCAGTGTAATCTAATAGAGAAATGCTGCACAGGCGGAAGTCTGAAGGAATCCTGTGCGGAAGCGGATCAGAAGAAATAAGCAAAATATAGAGCAGAGGCGGGGCACTGTGTGAGTATGTAAACAATAGACAGAAAAGGAGAAACTATCTGGAGGACGACTCCAGTACGAATACAACTCCATAGAGTAAGAGACAGAATCTAAGGGAAGATAAGTAAAGCACCGTGGCTGCATAAGCGTAGTTGATATAGGGAAAAAGAGTACCCCCTCCATAGACCATAACAATGTGATGGAAAACTGTAGGAAAATGAAAAGTAATAGTTTTCATGTTGTAGTCTTTCGTATGGGTGAGCGTTACACCAGCTGGTTTGTTACAGCCACTTCCTATTCCTGATCATCCATGGGAACACATCTCTGCTGATTTCACCATGGATCTACCTGTTTCCCAAGGCTATGATTCTATTCTGATAGTAGTTGACAGATTCTCCAAGGAAGTTGAATTGATTCCCTGCATGAAAACCACCATGGCACTCAATACAGCTAAATTATATCTTGATCACATTTGGAAGCATCATGGCCTTCCATCCACTATTGTCTCCGACAGAGGACTACAATTTGCCAGTACGGTTATGACAGACATATGCCGTTCTCTCGGAATTAAACCCAAACTATCCACCTCATTCCATTCACAGACTGATGGCCAGACAGAACGCATGAATCATGAAGTACAGCCTATTCACATCTGAAAAACAAGATCAATGGGTCGCTTGGCTTGCCATTACCCAGTTTTCCATGAATTCCAAGAAAGCCACTGCAACAGGCAAGTCCCCTTTTGCAGTTACATGGTCATATGTTCCCCACATGGGAATCAAGTCACAAGACTCCAAGGCACCAGCTGCCCTGGACTTTACTGACCACATGGCTGACATGTTGGAACAAGTTAAATCCAACTTGTCTGCGGCTCAGGACCACATGAAATGTAATGCAGATCACCATCATTCCAAAACTCTGCCCTATTCTATTGGAGATAAGGTATGGCTGTCCACATCAAACTCGTGCTTAATGCATGCATCTCAGAAGTTATCAGAGCGATGGCTCGGACCTTATGAGATTATGAAGTTAATGGAACCAATGCTGTAGAACTCAGGCTGCCCTCCTCCATGAGAATTCACCCTGTCGTCAATGTGTCACAAGTCAGGCCATATAAGGACAGATTGCCTGGTCCAGTTCTAGTAACCATGGATCATGATGATGAGTATGAGGTTGATTATCTGGTAGATTCCAGGTATAAGGGTTGTTGTCTGGAGTTTCTGGTGCATTGGAAGGGTTATGATGACATGGACAGGATGTGGGAGCCCATAGCTAATCTCACGCATGCTAAGGATGCTATCCATGACTTTCACAAGAATCACCCTTCTGCCCCTAGGGCATTGGCTATGTCTCCCACTGCCTTTTCTAATCTATTTTGGGATTATGAGAATCTACCATGATGAATCCACACCATGCCTGGAAGTTGATCTTTAGCCCGGGGGTGCGTTTGGATTAACAATGCTCTTACTATATAAACCAGCACATTCATCTTGGTTGAGCCATCACTCCCACTTCATTCTATACCATAGCAACAAAGATGTTCTCTTACTCTTTTCTCATCCCCTATTGGTGTCTCAAAGCCTACATGTTCTATCACCTATGGCTTATGATCAACTCCCTCAATGCCATATCTATTTTCTTTTCCTATAACTATAATGTCACTTTCTTCCATCTTTGCTATTTATGGCTTCTCTTTACTTTCACTCCACATTACTTATAATATGTCACACCCTTGTCAGGTATTCTTCCCAAATGAACAACTCCTTTTGATGAAGGATACTAGGGCAGATTCCTACGCTTTCCCCTCTCCATCAATACCCATTCTCATGGACCATTCTCTTCCATAATACCATCATCCTCATCATCACCATCAGACAATGGTTTCCCTCCTGATACCTGGGCAGACAATGTTTTTGATCACAGGCCAGCACCCACACCTCGGCACCTCCTAGCAAACCACATTCAGGAAGAAATAGGAGAAGAATGGGGTAATGTAGAGATTCCCCACCTTGATAACATAATCAACAACAATGACACAGAAACTGGCATTCCACCTCTAGTCAATGAAGATGTTTGGTGGATACCATTGGAACAATTGGACCCCAGTCCAATGCTAACATATACAAGAATCCTTTGTTATTACCATGAGATCATTTTTATTTAAGTGTTTTTAGATGCTCAGGAGCACAATGAATCATTGTAGGTCAATATGGGAATGCTGGGTCTTCATGTAGAAGTTATCCCAGATGTCCCAGATGATGTCAGCAGTCAGGATACTAATGACACACAACAGGAGTTCCAGGATCTGGAAGAGTTCTGATTAGATCAATTAGGATGTTTGATTTTAGGATGGAGAAAGTGTTACAATCACTATCCAAGTGGTAATGGACTTATCAATTTCTTTTCTTTTCTTTGCCCCTATTCCATACATCTCCGCTCTATCGCTCCTATTTACACATGCATATTTAATCTCCCACATCTATGTTTCTGTTACACTTGGTCTGGGTAGGAACAAGGATAGCCTTTGAATGGTTAAGAGACATGAGTGTCGAGTCTTAAGTATGACGAGGACTTATAGAGCAGAGAATCAAAGATCAAGGGTACTTGTGGGGGCATCCACACAAGGGTCAAGGGGACTGGGCTAAGACCAGTGGTTCAAGGGTTCAATAGGAGCTGGGCTGGGACCAGTGAGGAGTGAAGCAAGAGCTTTAGATTGTTCATGGTAAGAGAAGACAAAGAAGCTCAAGCGTGGGGAAACACTAGAGCGGTATCTACGACTTATATATGTTGGATATATAAGTGTTTAGGGTAGGCATAGAAAGGAATAGAAATGGATGAAAGAAATGATGACTAAGTAAGTAGATGCCATTGGGATGCCAGCGGGATAAATGTGGGTGAGGAATGTGTCATCAGAGAAGAAAGAAAAGTAAGTCTGAAGATAGTAGATGAGACATGTATTGGTACAAGACGAGAAAAGAAAGAGAGAATCATAACAGTTTCCATTTCACATTAAATCCACATTGCTATAGTATGCTACCACTGACATATGCATCACACATGTTTGGCCATGCATGGCTGTGCTGCCACCTCCTCATGTTTTCCAGTACCAAGGATACTTACTATATATAGAGTAGCACTGCATGGTCTGTGCACACTTGTACTTAGTATATAAACCCCAATGCAGTGCCAGAGGACAGCAGTCTTGTTCTCTTGGAGTTTTCCCCTCAGACAACTCTAGACTTCAGTTTTCTTCTCTCATCTTTTCCTTTGTGCAAGCAACCTAGCACCAGCTTCACTTAAGTGTGAGTCTGAGGGTTGTTTTAAATCCTCCTGTCCAATTTCTGTTCAAAGAAGGGTTTTGACATCTGATTTCCATTGATTGTAGATCTGAAGAACCTCATTTCTATGTTTCATGAAGTAGATCCAAGGAAAATGGCTGAAGTCGACAACAATGATGAGCCAAAATTGGTAGCCCTCATGTGATTGTGGTGTTATAGGACCTCCAACATCGGTATGTATTAACTCCAGTGAACAGGTAGTCCGATGTTCCTCTTGGGCTTGGAATGGAAGTTTTTTCCTGATACAACCCCTTCTTCTCACACCTCTGGCATTTCTCTGCCCTCCAAGTGCTCTGCCTATGGTCCGATGTATCTTCATTGTTATCATTTTCCTCCTCCGAAGTCAGCTCTATTGGGTTCAACTATTCTCCATCAGCTCCATCAACCTCTGTGGAGTTCATTGGTTACTCACTGACTCTCCTACCTTCTCCTTCTCTTTGGCCTTCTTGGCCTCCTGCTTCTCCTTGTGCTCCCTCCGAGCATGCTCCTCTGCTGCCTTTGCACATTCCTCTACCTCATGCTTCTTATGCTCCTCCTCCTCCTTGTGTCGACATTCTTCTTCCTCGTGCTTGCACTCTTCTTCTTGGAGTCGCTTCTCTTCTTCCTCTTGCTTGTGTTGAAGTTCCACTGCTTGGGCATTGAGCAGGGCAATACGGATGGCAAGCAAGTCTGTGTGAGAGCATCGAGACATTTTTTAGGATGAAGTTATGGGACAAGTGGCAACTCTGAGTGCATGCCTCTTTTATATGTCCACATTTCGGACTCCACACTAACTCCGACTGTTGATTGTGGTGTGGGGGACAATGGACACATCTTTGGACTCCGATCCAGCTACACATGATGTGGATCCTTGGATCTCCACCACTCCACTATTAAAGCAAACCCTACCACCTCTATTTCCACTTCCACTCTGTTTCCACAGTAGGCCTTGAGGGCTCAGCCCTAATTGGGGGGCACTGTTATATCAATTCCGACCCCTATCAGATATCTCTGAGTTCCTCTGGACCATCTCGAATCCAATCCACCTCACACTCCTTGTCTCCCTTGAACTCCTCCCTTGGAGTTCATCTCTGGACTTCGGTCACTCTGGACTTCCATTGGAGATCCTCATCTCCTATCAGTTGTACCTTGGACTTACAATGTCCTACCTCCATCTATTCCCTATCCGTTTTTCTTGGACTTATGATGTCCTACCTCCACCTATCTCCTTCCATCTTTTTCCTTGTGCCTTCCTCTCCATTCTCTGTTCCAGGGTTCCCTGTTGACCCTACCTCCATTGACCCTATCTCTGACCCTTCTCCAGGGTCTCTGTGCCTATGTCCATAGCCTCTCCAGGGTCTCCATTCTTCCATACATCATCTCTCCATTTTCACTCCTTCCTTTGTTCTCCTTCTGATCTCTGATCTGCTCCTTGTAGCCTCCCCCCTCCCTCTTTCATCCCTCCTATCTCCAAGCCTCCATCCTCTGTACTCCTCCTTCATCCTTTGGTGTACCTCCTCCATCCTCCATCCTCCATCCTCCATCCTCCATCCTCCATCCTCCATCCTCCATCCTCCATCCTCCATCCTCCATCCTCCATCCTCCATCCTCCATCCTCCATCCTCCATCCTCCATCCTCCATCCTCCTTTCTCCTACATTCACCCCATTGGACCTCCATTCCTCCGTTCCACATTCCTCCAGACTTCAGTCCAACTCCTACGTTCCACCTTTGTACCTTCACCCTTATGATCTCTGACCGGACTTCATCTCTTCAAGTCGTAAGAACCTCTAACCCTCCAGAACTCCACTGGAGCAAGGTCCAGAGGAAGTAGGGATCTTGACAGGTACCTGCCAAGCAAGGTTGCTTAGATGAAACATACTTCCCTCCAGTCAAGATTCCTACTGTGCCATACACCCCATGGATGCACCGAAACATTCCTGTTTCTCCTGCAATGTGGACTAACACCATCCAGATTATCAAAGATTGGATTGCTACCAGAGTTTACAAACCGTCGACATCTGCTTACTGGTCATGCTGGTTCTGCATTTTCAAGCAGGATGGCAAGTCTCTATGTCTCATCCATGACCTTCAACCCCTCAATGCCGTAACCATCCAGAACTCGTCCACTCCCCCATTTGTCAAACACTTTGCAGAGTCCTTTGCCGGATATGCAGTGTATGGAATGATGGACTTGTTCGCTGGATACAACCAATGCCCTCTACATCTGGAATCTCGTGACCTCACCACCTTCAATAGTCTGATGGGTCTGCATTGGATCACTACTGTACCCATGGAATACATGAACACTGTCCAAATCTATTAAGCGGACATGGTGTTCATATTGTAGGATGAGATCCCCCTCCATACCTACCCCTCTCTCGATCATCTACCAGTTAAATCCATAACTACCCATTATCTCAATCAGGATGGTTCTTACAAGACCATACCCAAGAACCCAGGCATCTGTAGGTTCATCTGGGAGCATCTAATAATTGTCCATCACATTCTCCAGCATTTACAGAATGTCGGTATAACTGTATCTGAAATGACCAAACCCACCGAAGGGTCTAGTGTTTGAGAACCAAGAGTACTAGGGGTAGATCAAGTGCGATGGTAGTTTGGGAAAACTCCAAGAGAACAAGACTGGAGAGTCTCGCTCTAATGGTTCATAGTATTTATACTACTAGTACAAGTTCA
>JBBPRQ010000342.1:0-34170 GCA_038093095.1 Boletus insuetus | reverse complement strand
AGGGTAACTATCACTGAGAGATGCTCAGCTACAGCCACACGAGAAATAGTGATAACAATCACCTAATGCCTTGATAGTTCTCCGGTCATCCGCGAATCTAGTAAAATAGATATCTGAAATAAAAGAGCTAGTCACATAGTTGGCGAGAACGTGAGAGGGTACCCACAAGCCTGGACAACTAAAGCTCCCATGAGGGTGAAGCAGAAAGTATATCCGATAAGCTATATGTATCGTGGAGTGTCAGAATGAACGCGAAGAATAATATGGGGTAGGCACGTACAAAGGGCACAGCGCTGGTGCAGCAGTGTGGAGTGTGTATAGGAACAGTATGAAGAACGATTAGGTCACTCACACAGCGATCTCAACCGCACCAAGAGTACTATGGCATGAGTTGAACAGGGATACACACTAGAACCCAGGATACGCATACCTCATTGTCAATAGTACGCTCTCAAGTCACTTGTGATCTTCGCAGGTGGTCAGCTTTTTGTTTACGGCGGGGCATCCATGGACAATGACAGAAGTCATATAAGTGGGTGGAGGTGGCCTGTAAAGTGGTTACCGACTCGTACTAATCAGATGAGGCACGTTCCCTGGAGTGTGAGCTAGTCCCATCTAAAACATCGAGGAAACATGAGGCGATGCTCGTCACGGCACAATCACTGGCAACGAAGCGGCGGATCCCGGCTGCTTTACATAGCCTCGCTCTCTAAGACTTGCTGTGGCCCCTTGTGATTCGACTCCAAGAATCTCAATTTACTGCTGACTTAGCGTGTATGCGTGATGACTATCAAGACACTGTAGTGTCCAGTTTTGCGATCAACGTTTTAACTGTGGACGCGGAGATCGATACCCACTTGACGAGAACAAAGTATTACAGGACAGCCTTAGTAACTTGATCAACAAAAGGGCGATGCCTTCCGAGTTGCTCGAATGGGATTTAATATACCGCCATTAAATTTATATCTTGGATTACCTGCCTTGGCACTGGATGTTCCTGCACGCACAACTCGGAGGAGGCCAGGCAGGTGGAAGCACCACCGTAGTCACAGCTCAGTCCTGTTCGCCGCCGCTAACGAGTTCTCAAAATGACAACGCGAGCAGGCTGTTGCCTCATTGCGTCAGACGCGGCCAATGTAAGACTTGAAAAACTGGTATCTTAGGTCAAGTAACATCAACCACACCCGGTATTTGATCGGAATCAAGGTGTCGCTGAGTCTGAACAAATTTCACAGTGTAAGCGGCGAAAGACACCAGCTGCCTTATTCAACCGTCCCATACCTACAATCTTGTGGCACATTGGCAGCGTTCCAGAGCATGGTCAAGCTCATATGACTTAGTGGAATCATCAACCTCAGCGCTTTCACGAGAATGAACCGACGCACTTCTGATCTGTGATGGAACCTTTCTTTCCCTGAGGAGATTATACGGACAGAATATCGCAGCGTCATTCAATGAACAACCGATTCTGGATGCAAGGACGTACTTCGATCAGGTCAACTATGTTGACTTCTGTTTCTACCCGGGCCACGATTTCTGTGATACACGCTGATTGGGAACCTAGTTGTTGTTTTGATGGCACATTTGATGCCCCGTTGTCCCAGACGATGGCTGTCAAGTCTGGATCAGACTGACTTCTGAGGACAAGCCGGAAATTTAAGGACGCCAGCAAACGGGTTGCATAACTTCAGGTATAAGCTAATAACTACGTACAACCACGGAAGACCTAACCCACTTACCACTACCGTTACCATCGCATGTAATGTCCAGCAAGGGGCACGGCCCCACGGACAATAAACAAGGTTTTTTTTTAAAAAAAAAAAAACTTCAGGTATCTTAGCACTGGTAAAGATTTTGGAAACTGATGACAACCCTCAGTTTCGATATGGCATAAAACTTGGCCGGGTATCAGAGAGCACGCTGACATCAGCTCCGGGAAGACTTACAGAGCGACATGATACAGGTGCTGCTCAAACACGATTCCAAGAATGAGCTCCAGCAGTGCAGCTACTGACGTCACAAGACCAGTTTCGATCATCAACCTTGTCAACTTAACCAACAATGACTTGTTGCTACTAAAGTGGGAATTAGAAGGGCGGACTCGGAGCCATGCGGCATGTGCATGAGCGATGGACCTGGCAAAAGAGCACAGGTAGACGGGCGCTTAGTATCATGGAAATCGTAATCGCCAAATCACACACAAGGCTACTTCCGAGCCAGGTCTGCCAGATGTGTAGATTTTACTAAAGGCACGAAACAATAAGCTATGCACTCACAGTGGACGGCTAAAGCTCCTCGCAGAGCGTATGTCCGACGACCTATATATTGCAGATTGTCACGAAGGACATGAACGATAAAATGTGCGGTGGGCACGCACAAAGGGCCCATTGCTGGCGAAGCGGGGAAGAGTGGTTTATGAATACGGAAAAAAAGCAAAGAGCACGATTGGATCACTCACAAAGAGATCTCCGAGGCATCAATAGTACTAAATGGCGTGAGTTGAGCGGCAACTTGAATACACGCTAGAACCTAGGACCTCGCGTACCTCGTTATTTGTATCAAGCTCTCAAGCCACTTGTGTTCTGGTTCGGAATCTTCTCACATGATCTTTTTGTCAATGGAGGGACATTCGTGGACCATGACGGAGGCTATTTAAGCCGGAGGAAGCTGTGCCGGACCGTCGATACAATTGGTATTGATAAGTAAAGTGGTGAGTCACCGACTCATACATCAGATGGGCTGGAACTCAGTGATCCCATCCAGAACGCCGCTATAGCCCATTCCTTTTCCTTCTTTCAAGCGCTGTCTTTCGCACCTTTGTTCCAGATGGTAGACAATCCGCCATCATCATTCTTCACCTTGTCCATGACTCTCCGTGCCCATGAGGCGGTGGACATATTGCCGCTGTTGTTACCGTGGTTATGTAGTCCAATTGGGCAGCATTCATGACCGTGACGATGTGTAAACTGCTTAGACATTCCGCTTCCCGGCGTCAAGTGGTTTCCCTGTACAAGTTGGAGCCTTGGACTGGACTCCAGAAAAAGATAAGGATAACAGAGTCGCTCAATCGGAGTCGCTGACGAAGATCGACAAGGTGTTGACCTTTGTTTAACTCTCACGCTTGCAAATGTGCTACTCTGACCGAGTTCTGAGCATACCGAATAAATCGACTACAGTCCCTTCCTCTTTTCCTTTCGACGCGCGCTGTCTCTCGCTATCTTGTTCTCTATCGCAGACGGAGCCTTTGCACCACCCTTCGTTTTTGCGTTCCTCAAGACACTTCGTTTCCACGAGCCCGGCCTCATGGTCCTTTGGTTGTCAGATTCGAGACACCATTCATGGCCTTGACGTTTCGCACACTGGGACGGCGACGGTGTGAGATACAGTGCTCGGTGGTCGACCTGTCAGCTTCCTCGACGCAGAAACCTGGCTTCCAACATAAACCTTTCTCGGGATCTTCGACACCAAGACCTCGCCGGTCCCCTCTCGCAGTACCGTCGGCCAGTTTGTCTCCACCTTTCGCGGGCTCCGCCGAAGCGTGTACTTGTCGTCGAATGGTGAGCCTACGAGCAGTGCTTCGTCGTCCACCCACTCCTCTGAATGCCCAGGACCCTCGCGCGAGGAGCTGATCGAGCATGGTTCTGACTGGTCACTTCGGGTGTGGGTCTGTCTCGGGGGTTTGGGTTCATCCGGTTTGAGTCGGCCGAGGACCCTGTCAACTTTGTCGCGTCACATGCGATACACCCCATCTTTGTGCTCGACAGGTAAATTTTCGTGAAACACACCCAAAAGGCAGGGAATGTGTGGAGGCGTGTTAAGCCTTCTGATACGCTCGTGGTGCTCGAGTTCCAAGAGAAGTCGGGGGCCGAGGTACGGCCAATGTTTGATATATGGCCGTGCGGTTTGGTGAGTCGGGTTTCTAATAGGAATTCGTAAGAACCGCGCGTATACTAGATGGCCGAGCATCATTGAATGATCAAACACCCAGCTTTGGATGGAATTGCGGTGTCACGGCTGAGCAGTACTGAGTCTTGAACCCGTTTCACAGTTGAACGGCTGAATGACACCAACAGCTACCTATGATAATAACCATTGTATACGTACAATCTCTCAACAAGACATTCGAGACCATAAACATCCAGATACGGATTTCGGTTGTATTGTACCACCCTAGATTACGCGTGCATTGACCTATCAAACAAATGGGTGCGACTTCATGAAATCATCAACTTCGGCGCTTCTATGAGAATAAATTGACCCTTCCGAGTTAGGTGTCTGATCAGTGATAGATCTATTATTTCCCGGACCCAGCTACACGAACATGTGTCACTCAAAGAACGACAGGGGCTAGAATGCAAGAACATACCTCGCTGTCAACAACTATGTCAATGACTGTTTCTACCCCGGCCACGATATGCGCGACATGTGATGGTTGGGAACACAGATGTCTGGGTACATTCGACGCCATGTTGTCCCAGACGATGGTCGTCAGATTTGGATCAGACTGACTTCTGAGGACAAGTCGGAAATTCAAGGACGCCAGCAAACAGTTTGCATAACTTCAGGTATCTCAGCACTGAGAAGAATGATCAGAAGTGCCAGTGGCAATAACCCACAGTTTCGATATGGCAAAAAAACTAGCCAGGCATCAGTGGTTACACTGCCATCAGCTCCGTCGAGACTTACACAGCGATGTGATAAAAGTACCCTTCATAAACGACGCCAAGAATGAGCTCTAAGAGTGCAGCTACTGACGTCACAAGACCGGTCTCGATTGTCAACCTCGTCAACTTGACTAATGTTGACTTATTGCTGCTAAAGTGAGATTTACAAGGGCGGAGCTATGCGGCGTGTGCATGAGCAATGGAGCTAGGGAAAAGAACATAGGCAGACGCACGCTTAGTATCATGCAGATCGTAATCGCCAAATCGCACACAAGGCTACTTCCGAGCCAGGTCTGCCAGATGTATGGGTTCTATAAGGCACGACACAATAAGCTGCACACCCACCACCAGCCACGGGGAGCTTGTGTATGACACCGAGGATGCACCATTAGTAAAAACAGTAATGCTTTCTCTTGCAGGGAGAAGGTCATCCTGTGGAAGAGCCTAGTTAGATGATCGTGACTACCGATTAACGTTGACTTGCATAAAGGGCGGAGATCGTGATGCTAACAAGTTGAAGTAGGGAGATCTAAACAAAGATACGTTGAGTGCTCTCGAGCTATTCGCAGCTCGGCAGATATAGTGTATCACCATCATAATGGGAATTGGGATAAACCTGGATTTGCGAAGGGTCCATATTCGCCAACAGTAGAAACCGTGAGTCAATGTGGTTACTTCTCTAAATCAGCCACCGACGAACGATCCGAGTCAAATTGTCACTTACCTAGTCCAGCCATGGGTGATAAAACCAGGAGCGCGAAGGGAGTTACAGACACTGACTCGGTAAATAATCCCCCCAACACAACAATAACACCTGCACTGATCAATACTTCCAGTACAAGGGTAAATATCACTGAGGGATGTTCAGCTGCAGCCACACGAGAAATAGTGATAACAATCACCTAATGCCTTGATAGTTCTCCGGTCATCTGCGAATCTAGTAAAATAGATGTCTGAAATAAAAGAGTGAGTCACATAGTTGGCGAGAACGTGAGAGGATACCCACAGGCCTGGACAACTAAAGCTCCCATGAGCATGAAGCAGAGAGTATATCCGATAGCCTATATGTATCGTGGAGTGTCAGAATGAATGCGAAGAATAATAAGAGGTAGTAGGCACGTACAAAGGGTACAGCGCTGGCGCAGGAGTGTGGAGTGTGTATAGGAACAGTACGAAGAACGATTAGGTTACCCACATAGCAATCCCAACCGCATTTAGACCAATAGTACTATGGCATGAGTCGGACAGGGATACACGCTAGAACCCAGGATACGCATACCTCATTGTCAATATTAAGCTCTCAAGTCACTTGTGATCTTCGCAGGTGGTCAGCTTTTTGTTTATGGTGGGGCATCCGTGGACAATGACAGAAGCCATTTAAGTGGGCGAAGGTGGCCTGTAAAGTGGTTACCGACTCGTACATGATCAGATGGCTTCGCGGTCGCGATCAACCTTCAGGGTGGAACTGGTGCCATCTAGAACGGTGGTCCGGGTGTTCCCACAACGGGCTTTGCAGTATTTAGCATGAACCTGAATGTTCTAGACGCACAAATATAAAATATATTCCCTCGGCAAGAAGTGGCATAGCACGGGAACTTGCGATATACCCGATCCAGTGTAGTTACGCTGACTATATGTCATTGCGTACAACGCACCGGAGGAAACTAGGCAGACGAAGTTAACAGTGCCCTCTACTACACCAAACAACTACCTATGATAATCAACCATTGTATTCTCTGACAACGCCAGCGCGCAGGTACTCGTGGCTGCTGACCTGCCATCCATGTAAAGGGGAACTTTCATCTACTCACCGCATTTTTTATATGCCACACAGCCGCGCTTTGGGAACTTGGAATCGCACTTTTCTCCACCCTGTGCATTGTCGATGTGCCTACTTACCATGTCGATCAATGCTTACTCCCACGTACGGTTTATTTAACCTACCGCACCCACGAAGCACTTTACAACGAATCTGGGGCCACATTTAGTACGCACAGGTGCACGAAATGCATCCTCACCCATGTGCTATCAATAGAGCAGCAATGCACAGAAGGCAACAAATTATTGGGTGACATACACAAGATTGCACTGTTGTAGCATGTGGCTGCTCATACCCAAGCTAGTGGACTATTCGGAGCAGTTGAAGAAGGTTGGAACCTGCGGTCGATGCACGACTGGACGGAGAGACTATGCCAGATTCGGCGACGACCTAAGGGTGTTTCGTAATCGAGGCAAAACAGTTCCCACGCTTGCAAATTGGACGACTCCTAGAGTTCCACTGAGACCGAGTTCTGAGCATACCGAATGAATTGGTCACAGTCCCTTCCTCTTTTCCTTTCTACGCGCGCTATCTCTCGCCGCTGTCTCGTTCTCTATCGCAGACGGGGCCTTTGCACCACCCTTCGTTTTTACGTTCCCCAATGCTTCTTCATCTCCACGAGCCCGGCCTTGGAATGGTCCCTCTGGTTGCCAGATTCGAGACACCGTTCATGGCCCGATTGACATTGCGCACACCGGGACTGCATCGCAACTGTACTATCGCTAAGTTCAAACAAGATAGTTAGCCACATACTTAGCCAGTCACAGAATGTCACACTATGTCACAGCAGCCGTGTTGACACTCCGCTGAGCATTACTCGTAACTTGAGCGCCACACACCGCACTTCAAGCTTCAGCAGTGTTGGGGAATGGACGGATTATTCACGCTGGCGAGTAATGAGCATTAAAAAATTAGAGGGGCTGACTACGACCGGCTTGGTCTGCCGATTCACACTCCGATGCGGCAATAGTCGGCAACACAGTCACCTCCGTGACTTTGCCTCTTGTCACGTCGTTTTTCTAACTCGATCAAAACTGCATGGATTACATACATCACAATAAAATTTGTGATGTGTGGAAGAGATATGACGAGTTTCAGAAAGTGGCTAAGTATGTGGGGTGGCTAACTATTTGGTAAGTACTTCTCATATTGCATGAGGAAATGGTCTGAGCAACCGGTATGCATTATGAGAAAGTGTACTGTACAGATTTCGGTTGTATTGTACCACCCTAGTTTACGCCCGTGTTGACCTATCCAACAAGTGGGTGTGACTTCACGAAATTATCTCGGCGCTTCTATGAGAATAAATTGACGCACTTTCGAGTTGGATGTTTGATCAGTGATAGATCTATTCTTTCCCGGACCCAGCTACACGAACATGTGTCGCTCAAAGAACAACAGGGGCTAGGATGCAAGAACATACCTCGCTCATGTCAACAACTGCATCAACGTCTGTTTCTACCCGGGGCACGGATTGTGTGACATGCGATGGTGGGGAACCCGGATGTCTGGGTACATTCGAGGCCATGTTGTCCCAGTCGATGGCCGTCAGGTTTGGATCAGACTGACTTCTGAGGACAAGCCGGAAATTCAAGGATGCCAGCAAACAGTTTGCATAACTTCAAGTATCTTAGCACTGAGAAGAATGATCAGAAGTGCCAGTGGCAATAACCCACAGTTTCGATATGGCAAAAAAACTAGCCAGGCATCAGTGGGTACACTGCCATCAGCTCCGTTGAGACTTACACAGCGATGTGATAGATGTACTGTTCATAAACGACGCCAAGAATGAGCTCCAGGAGTGCAGCTACTGACGTCACAAGACCGGTCTCGATTGTCAACCTCGTCAACTTGACTAACATTGACTTATTGCTGCTAAAATGGGAATTGGAAGGGCGGAGCTGTGTGGCATGTGCATGAGTGATGAAGCTAGGAAAAAGAACATAGGCAGACGCACGCTTAGCATCATGCAGATTGTAATTCCCAAATCACACACAAGGCTACTTCCGAGCCAGGTCTGCCAGATGTATGGGTTCTATAAGGATAAGGCACGACACAATAAGCTGCACACTCACTACCAGCCATGGGGATAATGTGTATGACACCAAGGGTACACCACTAGCAGAACCGGTAACAATTTCTCTTGCAGGGTAAAGCATATTCTGTGGAAGAGCCTAGTTAGATAATAGTGATTACCGATTAACGTCGACTTGCACTATTTAAAACGAAAATTATGATACTGGCAAGTTGCAGTAGGGAGATCTAAACAAAGATACGTTGAGTGCTCTCGAACTATTCGCAACTCGGCAGATATAGTGTATCACCATCATGATGGGAAACGGGATCAAGCAGGATTCGCGAAGGGTCCATATTCGCCAACAGTAGAAGCCGTGAGTCAATGTGGTTACTTCTCTAAATCAGTCGCCGACGAACGATCTGAGTCAAATTGTCACTTACCTAGTCCAGTCATGGGTGATAAAACCAGGAGCGCGAAGGAATTTGCCACTGACGTGATAAACAATCCCCCTATAATACCTGCACTGATCAATACTTCCAGTAGAAGGGTAACTATCACTGATGGATGCTCAGCTGCAGCCACACGAGAAATAGTGATGACAATCACCTAATGCCTTGATAGTTCTCCGGTCATCTGCGAATCTAGTAAAATAGATATCTGAAATAAAAGAGTGAGTCACATAGTTGGCGAGAATGTGAGAGGATACCCACAAGCCTGCACAACCAAAGCTCCCATGAGGGTGAAGCAGAGAGTATATCCGATAACCTATATGTATCGTGGAGTGTCAGAATGAACGCGAAGAATAATAGGGGGTAGGCACGTACAAAGGGCGCAATGCTGGTGCAGCAGTGTAGAGTGTGTATAAGAACAGTACGAAGAACGATTAGGTCACTCACACAGCGATCCCAACCGTATTTGGACTCATAGTACTATGGTATGAGTTGGACAGGGATACATGCTAGAACCCAGGATACGCATACCTCATTGTCAATATTCTTGTGATCTTCGCAGGTGGTCAGCTTTTTGTTTACGGCGGGGCATCCGTGGACAATGACAGAAGTCATTTAAGTGGGCGGAGGTGGCCTGTAAAGTGGTTACCGACTCATACATCAGATGGTTTCGCGGTCGCGATCAGCATTACGGTGGAATTGGTCCCATCATCTTGAACAGTGGTGGTGTTCCCACAACGGGCTTTGCAATATTTAGCCTGAGACGCAAATCACAAATATAGTAAAATAGATATCTGGGAATGATGAATCAATAATATTGCATGCAACTAGGTGTCTCACAAGTCGCTCCATGAGTACTAAGTGTCGTGGTAAATTAGCTTCACCTACAGGCCAATTTAAATCAGTGGGTGGCTATACCACTGGTATTCTGATTGCCATCGTGATTGTTAGTGTCCACCAAAATACATCAGGCATGGCCCGCTTGGGAACCGTTCTAGCTCGGAAGGCTTGATCAATGGACTGAAAATAGTATTGGAATTTGGTGATCCGACACCGGTAGTCCGAGGAGACTTGCCAGTAGTACCATCCAACCTCGTCAATTCAGAGAGATTAAGATCACAAAGCAATGTTACGATCTGAATCAAGTGCCGTATTTACATGTTATGGTGAAAATGTCTTGGCTTTTCTAGAACTTTGGCGGATGGGTCAGTGAGCACTCCAATGATCTGATCTCACCTGAAATTGCCATCAACTATGTAGCTTCTCATTCCAGGCTAGTGGACTATTTGTACCAGTTCAGCTCGGAACATGCGTCCGATGTACGACTGGACACGGAGGCTGGGGAGTCTAGGGAGCGCGAACTTGCACGACCGTACAGGGAAGTCAGTGTGCGGAGGAGAGGCCCAGGGACATCAAGTTTGTCCCGCCCGCCGGTAGACCCTAGCCTAGCCTGCGAAAGTTTCCGTCAGGGGGCTACGCCGCCTCGACTGCCGTCCTTCTAAGGTTGTTGTTGTTGTGATGTGCGACTCTCCGCGATGCCGTGGTGTGCAATAGTGTGGGCATTTGGTAGGATTATGTAAGCCATCAGTGACATGCAGTTCCTGTCCTCCGCCATGCACCAAGGCATTCGATAAACAACACTGGGCGACGACAAGTAAAGGTGGTAAGTCATACTACAAGTTAAATTTAACTAGCTTCACCCGAGACAAACAACGATATTACCGTGACACCACTCAAATGGCACGAGGGGTCCCACTGAGACCAAGTTCTGAGCATACCGAATAAATTGACCACAGTCCCTTCCTCTTTTCCTTTCTACGCGTGTTGTCTCTCGCAGTCTTGTTCTCTGTCGCAGACGAAACCTTTACACTACCTTTCGTCTTTGCATTCTCAAAAATGCTCTGTTTCCACGAGCCGAGCCTCATTGTCCCTTTGGTTGTCAGATTTGAGGCGCCGTTCGTGGCTTTGGCGTTGCGCACACTGAGGCGGCGACGGTGCGAGGTACTCCGTGTCACAGCGCTCGGCGGTGGTCGACCCGTCAGCTTCCTCGACGCCGAAGCTTGTCTTCGAACATAAACCTTTCTCGGGATCTTCGACACCAAGACCTCGCTGGTCCCCTCTCGTGGTATCGCAGGCAACCTTTTCTCCGCCTTTCGCGGGCTCTGTCGAAGCGCGTACTTGTCGTCGAATGGTGAGTCTGAGAGCAGTGCTTCTTCATCGTCGTCCACCCACTCCTCTGAATGCCCAGGATCCTCGCGCGTGGAGATGATGTCATCCTCCGCCTGCGTTTCCGGAGAATAGTCCAAGCAAGTTTGGATCGCGTCGAGGTTGGCCTGCCCTGGACCACGCATGTCAAAGAGTCCTCGAAGACGTGGGGACACGAGGCATAAACGAGAGCCGATGGGTGTGTTGGTGGGGCAAACAGGACTACGCGGCGACCCCTCTGCGCTATTCGGCCCCAGGATGAGGTACTCGAGTTCCTTGAGCGCTTTACGCTTGCGCTGGACACGTTCCTCGACGGTGGAGCAGAGGTTCTCCAGTTCCTTGAGCTGGTCGAGAAAAAGGTCCGCGGTGGCGAGGACGTCGGGTTGTTGAGCTTTCGTGTCCGATGTCGTCGTTGGGGCGAAAGGTGTTCTGGCCTTGATGGGCGATGCGAAGGGATTGGCGTTAACTTCGGCGCGAGGTTCGGCAGGCATGACGTGCCCGGGACGCTGGCTGGAGACGAGGTAAACTTGCGACAGCGAGATGGTCAAGGCTGGTCGGCCGCTCTCTTCTTATACCTTAGAAAGCTATGTCTCAGACTGGTCGTGTTGAAGACGCGGCGGTTCACGCGGGTCAATACCTGTCTAGCCTCGATCACGATCAGAGTATCTTCCAACTCTGTACTTACGTCGTCAATTTGATTTGTCTTACGGCAAATTCGTCGACTCACTTCAGCAAACACTCACCGTCTTGGTCAAGTACAACCTCGTATAGAAGTAAGTCAGGTGTATCGATAATTTTATGCGGGAACTCTTTCCTGGACGTTCCTTTCGCCTATCCAACAGGAATTTTACATATCGGTGTGCGGTCCCTCTTCTGGCACACAATAACTCTTTGGGTGGTTGTGTTCCTCATCCGTACAAGGCTCGCTGTTGTCGAGTTACCGATCCGGTTTTCGTGTTTCCATCCCTAAGTCGATTCGTAAATCGACCTTGTTCGATCAACCCATAATATTGTTGATCGGAAACTGGGCTCGAAGGTGTAATTAGAGAGAATCTCGACGGTGCCAGCCTAAGTTTCAGAACTCAGAGAGATCCCTAGCTACATGACACTTAATTAGTTGAGATACTCAGTGCGGGATGCTGACCCGCCAGTGAAAAACTGTTTGACGTACTCAGAACGTCGGATAATAGTGAGCGAAAGTGGATTTCTCACCATGAGACGGAACTCAGACTGGCGTTAGCCCAGGCACTTTTTCGCCTCTATACATACTTGGTATTGTGGTCGTCATCCAACAAACTTTACTCATCAGAGAAGCTGCCCTCGTCCTCGTCCTCATCCTCGTCCTCATCATCATAATCCTCACCCGCAGCCTCTTCTTCACGTTCCTCTGCCCCAAGCCGGGCGGCTTCTGCATCACCACTCAACTGAAAGCCACAAGCTGCCCGTATCCCCAGGGCAACCCACGCGTCCGATAAACCTTCCAACATGAACTCTTCAGGACGCCTGTCCGTTTCCTCATCCGCACAGGCCACCCGGTAGTCTATCCCCACTGCAGCGAACAGGAGACATACACCCGCCACGAGCTTCCGCCTGTATGTGAGAACCGCGTCGGCGTCGTCGCTTGGGGGCGTACCGATCGGTCCGAATAATGCTTCGTAGATATGAAGTGCAGCTCCTGGGCGGAGTCCTACTTCCCCTCTTCAATTATACGCCGGTCAGGACCGTTTTCGTAGTCGCAGTTCACCCAGATGTCGTCGTCGTCGTCAGCATAGTATCCCCAGCAAACCGACTGCCAGCCCCCCCGGGTGTGCCAGCTGGACGGTTCGTCCTTTGTAGAAGGATTACGGTATCGAGTGGGTGGATTGGAAATCTGGTGGTGGATTTTGTATCCGAAAGAGTAATACCACTCGATATCGTGTGCCCCAGGACGACAATGGTACTTGAGGTGGACATCGATGTACTTGGGTGCCGCAAGGGAATAGATCCGAGTGCCAACCTCCGCATCGCAGACCTACCAAGGGGAACGGCGATAAGCAACTAAGCCCAAGGACGAATCCCGACTCACGTCATCGTCGCCCCACTCGACATCTCGCCACATGACTGAAACGCACTTCCGGAGCGTGCCGTCGTCCAGATCTAATTCGCCTTCTATGCAAGCGACAGCATCGCTGATCAACCGTTTTCGACGATTGAACACGTTTTTATACTGGGCGTTGGTGCGTCGACGGTGCTCGGTGTATGCTGTCCACTGTTCTGGAGTCGCTGCGATGGGTGATAACAATGGCCCAAAGCATTAATCCGCAAGGGCCAGCCCAGTGATCGTGACGCCGGGTGGGGGTTCTGCCATGGCGTTTTGGGATGAAGTGCGTGCCAGTGAATTCTGCAGGAGTGGTGGTAGATGTGGTGGAAGCAGGTGCAAAGTCTGAAACGGCCCTTTTGTAAGAGTGTTGCTTGGTGAGTGGATTCAACTTGCCTCCCCCACGTATCAACAAAGTACTCCGCCGAGATACAGTCGAGGGCCAAGCGCTCGAGTTCCCATCTTTGGCTGAGGCATAATGAAAGGTGGCAAGGATATTTCTGCTATCGGAGGCGCGTGCGGAGATTCGCCGGAGAAAGGTACTTCAAATAGCACAGAGTCGCGCGCGAATCTACACGGGTTTACAGTATCTCGACCCAGTTCGACGATCGAACCCTTTGTCAAGGAAACGAGATAAGAAAACCACTTGGGAGCATACCTAGAGGGAACATTCTCCGAGAGGAAAGCTGGCTGTTATTTTGAAGTGAACGGCGCAGACCTATTCAATGATAAGAGGCAAGCAAAAATGTATTAGTGACTGAGATGGTGTCATGTCGCGATTTGATCTCAGATTCAGGTCCGCAACAACTTCAGTCAAGTTTGGACAACAATTCCTCGAGCAGAACGTCTGGGATTCCTACATGGACATGGCCGGATCCTCAGCTGGAAACCGCAGGCTGCCCGTACCCCCCAAGTGGGCTTATACCTCCCGGCATAAAGTTAAAGTTATCAGGTCTTGCGTCCATTTCTTCCACCGTACAGGCCGTTACTAATGGACAGTATATTACTCGATAGCAACTTCATGACTACAATACAATGCAGAGCGAGACGGCAAACGAAGAAACACTGAAACTAGGCACCGAGATGAATGTATAGAATCCGTTGGTCTAATGGTATATGCACAGACCACATCGTCTTGTTCAGCGCGAACGCTGCGCGGGTATAATCCAGACGACCAGATTCGTCCACCATGTGTTTATAAAACCTCGACGTGATCTTGTTCGTCTCGCTATCGTCCACCGCCCACATCGTCCCAATCACTGAACGAAAGCCAATGAACTGCATCGCCGACGCAAGGTGGATCACCTCATCCGGGCTCTCTTCGTCTCCGACAGTCGTATGACATGCCGAGAGATACGCAAATTCGGGACTCCTCAAGTCGCATCCGATGATCCGTTGGATGGTAAAGTGCCCGTCGTACAGCGCGAACGCGGACTCGAAAGGCTGTATCCGATTTGGAAGACCATGACATGCAAGGTGGACCCATTCGTTCTTGTCAAGCTCTCCAACGACTCTAGAGATGCAGGACTCTGCTCCGTCAATGCGGGTGAATGTGGCAAGAATACTGACGATCCGACCAATGTTATCCAGTTCCACCCCTACAGAAGGAAGTTCGTTCTCGCCAGCGGCCCTGGCTTGACCAATGGCAACAAAACGCTTCAACATGGTTGCAGGACTCGATGGGTCGTGCCGTCTGGCACGAATGAGGGCGTCCAGGGTTGGGGTGTAGGACGAGACGTAGATATCTGGGAGATTCGGTTGGCCCTTCCTATACGGACCAGCAGCGTGCAAGGGTAGCGTAGCGAATTCGGCAGTGGGACACCACCAGATACGTGATTGAGAGGGATGGATCGCACGAAGGGAATCGACAATAGTAGAAACAATCTGATCCCATAATTTGCGTAGGAAGGCCGCAAGCTCTCTTGTCGCGTCGGCCCGCATCGCGCGCATACCCAAGGTGTGAAGTTCTGTTGAGAGGTCCAGAACACTTTCCTGAGTAATCTGCAACGGGATATGAACAGGGTCGCGATCAAGTAAGATGACGAGTGCGTCACAACTATACTTGCTCGCATTCACGATGATGACAGGTCCCCCGCTGGCGGCGTGTTGGAGATCTGCGAAGAGGGGGGGAAGAAGGAAGCGGGAGAGACTAGATAGCTCGCGTATCTTATTGACAACTTTCTCCACTTCGAGGTTGAGATGACATAACCGCTCGTGCTGATCTGCACCAGGTAAATCGAAGGCATTGCGAATGAGAGAAGTCAGACGCGCGAATTCATCTGCCAGCTTCTTTCCTGTCACACCGGATGCAATAACATCATCCAGAGGAGAACGGAGGCGAGTAAGTTGGCTCCAAAAGACACCCCGTCCTTGTTCCAGAAGCTCGACCGCTTTTGTAGGGGAGTGGTTACGGAGACAAGCTGAGAACGCGTCCAAGGCGAATGATGATGTCAGGTTCTTGAGGATAACGAGATGCTGAGGCAATGATGGCAGGGTGGCTCGATGTTGAGTAAGTAAGCGGAAGAAAGTTTCATACGCGAGAAGTATCGTGGGGTGCTGGAAATCTTCAGCTACATGGATCCATCCCCTAGCGGCATAAAGGTCCCCTAAAGACACGATTTGGGTAACATGTGCAAGCTGAGCATAACGACTGAACAGCTCCTCCTTATCCTTTGACTGTCTCGCCCTGGTGAATCGATCACAGAGGTAGTGTGCAGGGTTGTTCAAGGACGTCGACCGATAACGGTGCGCTTGCGGATAAAGGTCGAGGGCTTCTCGGGAGAGGACAGTGGCCTCATCAAGGTCCTCCATGACCCCGAGCTGCGTATACCGGGCGGAAAGACAAACTGCAAGGTTGTTCAACGCCATCGACCGATCACGGTGTCCTTGCGGACCATGGTCGAGGGAGTCTCGGGCGAGGACAATGGCCTCGTCGAGATCTACCATGACCCCAAGCCGATTGTACCGCGCGAAGAGACAGAATGCAGCGCTGCCCAATGATGCCCGCCGATCAGGGTGCCCCTTTGGGCGAAGGTCAAGGGCTTCTCGAGAGAGAGTACAATGACTTCGTCAAGGTCCTCGTGTTACTTGAACCAGGTGGAGAGACAGGATGCAAGGTTAGTCAACGACTGCCACCGGTCAGGGGTGCCCTTGCGGGTGAAGGTCGAGCGCTTCTCGGTTGAGGATAATGGCCTCGTCAATGTCTTCCATGACCCCAAGCTGGATGTATCGGGCGGAGAGAGAGAATGCAAGGTTGTTTAACAATATCGACCGATCAGAGTGTCCCTTCGGGCAAAGGTCAAGGGTTTCCCGGTAGAGGATGATGGCTGCGTCAAGGTCCGCCATAACTCCGAGTTGCTTGTGCCGGGTGGAGAGACACAATGCAAGGTTCTTCAGGGACACTGGCCGGCTAAGATGGCCCTGTGGGCAAAGGTGGTGGGCTTCTTGGTTGAAGACAATGGCCTCGTCGAGGTCCTCCATGAAACCGAGCCGGTCATATCGGGTAAAAAGACAGGATGTGAGGTTGTTCAACGACACCCACCGATCAGGATATTCTTGCACGCAAACGTCAAGGGCTTCTCGTTCGAGAACAATGGCTTCGTCGAGGTCCTCTACGGCACCAAGCTGCTGGTACTGATTGAAGAGATAAGCTGCGAGGTTGTCCAACGACATTGACCGATCAGGGTGACCTCGCGGCCGAAGGTCAAGCACCTCTCGGCCGAGAATAATGGTCTCGTTGAGGTCCTCCATGACCCCGAGCTGCATGTATCGGGTGAAGAGATGAAATGCAAGGCCGATCAACGAGATCGATCGATCAGGATGTCCCCTCGGGCGAAGGTCAAGGGCTTTTCAGTCAAGTACAATGGCTTCCTCAAGGTCCCTTGTTGCTTCGAGCTGGTCGTAGCGATCGCTGAGGTGGATTGCGAACGGACTCAAAAAGATACTTTGCTTGGGGTGGCTGGGTGGGCAAAGTTCCAGTGTTTCACGATCAAGGTCGACTCCCTCGTCAATGCAACTGGTCCCTCCTTGCTTAAACTCGGCAGCGAGAGAATCCGCCCGTGAATGCAACAGTTCAACTTCTAGGTACACCATGTCAATTTTATGCGCGCCGACAGAAAGAGACAAGTACCTTCTGAATCCATGCTGGCTTATCGAACTCGATGCAGCACGGTGGTTTGGAAAAACGGTATGACGTGTACACAGGCGCTGGACTCCGAGAAGGATGATGCACAGGTTATCATCCAAACACTGCACAGCTTCTTCGGCGAAAGTCCGGTCCTTCTGGACCTCATCGTCCCATTTGGTAGGAGATCTGGAGAAGTGAGAAGGGATGTGTCCAATGGTAGTTTGGGCGACGGAGATTCAAGATACGAATAAGACGACCTGCTTCGCCCTAAAGGATGGATGGGAGAAGCCTTGACAATGCGAGTAGAACGAAAATGAGAATAGGTCTTCGTCATCGCCCAGTGTTTACCGCAGGCTGCTTCGGATGGAATCTCTCTTTCGTATGGTGTCGGCTTGGGGTGAAAGAGCGCGTATGGATGGGGACGGAGAGTCGCGACGACTGACGGTGTCGTTGTGCTCAACGCAGGGTCTTGTCTCTGCCAAACAGGAAGAGCACTAACAGACTGACGCTATTGTATACATGGCGTTCGTGCGACCTCAGGTGTATTTAGTAGAGACAAAGATTGTTCCACAGTACGATCCAGTTGTCGCTCGTTCGACATGATCTCGGATTTATAATACATGGACATGGACCTCGATATCAGCATAGAAATCATCATCCTCATCATCCTCTACATAGGAATTAGGCCGGACCGCGCATTCCCTGCGTTCCTCTTTCCCACGCTTGCCTGCCTCCGCGTCACCGCGCAGTTGAAACCCGCAGGCTGCCCGTATCCCTCGAGCGACCCACTTGTCTGACAAACCTTCCAGCGTAAAGTCATCCGGCCTTTCATCTGTTTCATCCTCCGCACAGGCTACCTCATAGTTTATTCCCAGCGCAGCAAGCAAGAGACGCACGGTCGCAACGAGCTTTCGTCGGTATGCGAGAAGCGCATCCGCATCGTCGCTCGGTGGCGTCTCGATCGGTCCGAAAAGCGTTTCGTGGACATCAAGTACCCCTGCCTCGTGAAGACCCATGTCTGCCACCTCGATGCGACGCCAGTTGTGACCGTAGTTATCCTCGTCGTCATAGAATCCCCAGCAAATGGACTGCCAGCCTCCTCGACAGTGCCACATAGACGGAGGTCCGTCCGTGGATGGATCAGAGTAGTCGGTAGGTGCACCAGAGATGCGGTTGTAAATCTTGTATCCAAGTGAGTAACACCACTCGATCTCATGCATCCGAGCACGACAATGATACTTGATATGCACGTCGATATACTTGGGCGTTGCGGGGGAATAGATCCGAACAAGAATCTCCGCGTTGCGAGGCTACGAAGATGTCCGTAGGTGGGTCAGTGGGCCAGAGGACAGACCCCACTCACCTCGACGTCGTCCCGCTCGACGAGTCGCCCCAAGATGCATACGCATCTTTGGAGCGTTTCATTTTCTAGGCCCAACTCGACTTCGATCGAGGCGACAGCGTCGCTAATCGACCGTTTTTTACGATCAGAGACGTTTTTGTACTTGGCGTTGGCACCGCGACGGTGCTTGGTGTATGCTGTCCATTGCGCTTGAGTTGCGGCGACAGGCGACAGCAACGGTCCAAAGTAGTACTCTGCAAGGGCCATCCCTGTTGTGCCGGCGGGGGGCTCTTCTTTGACCTCGACCTCCTCATCTGACTTGTCAGCATACGGATTCTCCTCTTCAGAATCTGACATTCCCCACATGACGACCTACTGTGTATGATGGTGGTGGTTAAAGAGACTGTCCACTTAATTCAAGTAGCTCATGGCCCTTTGTCGTGACCCTGCGCCACCATCCTTGTGTTCTTTGACGTGATCAGCAACACCGCCCAGGAACAAGTGAGGTGTTGGCTCCATCCAGATTTCCATCTTGGCAATCTGAGTTGGTATATCGTGGTCACGCTCCGAGTCGTCATTTAGACTCACTCTACTCAAGTTCTTTCTTCAGCCATGGGATGGCGTCCTCCAAATATCTATCGTGTATTAGAAGACCAACTGATTTGCACATATTGCGAGACAGGATGTGGCCCATTGCCATCTGTAAGCCATCCAGGCCCGAATTCAGAGTCGCGCGAATATCTACACACGTAGTGATCAAACGACACGGACTCCAAGCATGGCTTGACGAATGCGTCGACGGAATGCACAGTCACTCGCAGCGAAGGACAAGATGATGCATTAGTTCAGCCCGTTTATTTGACATGACTCCTCACTCTCGTCATCAATCAGTACCACTCGTCATCATAGAGACCATCCTCATCCTCATCCTCATCACCCTCCCCATAGAAATCGGGCTGGGTCGCGCTTTCTCTACGTTCCTCTTTTCCACGCATGGCCGCCTCCGCGTCACTGCTCAGTTGAAACCCGCAGGCTGCCCGTATCCCTCGAGCGACCCAGTTGTCCGACAAACCTTCCAGCATAAAGCCACGCGGCCTTTCATCCCTTTCGTCCTCCGTGCGGGCCACCTCATAGTTTATTCCCAGTGCAGCGAACAAGAGACGCACGGTCGCGACGAGCTTTCGCCTGTACGCGAGGAGGGCATCTGCATCGCCGCTCGGTGGTGTCTCGATCGGTCCGAAAAGCGCTTCGTGAACATCAATGACGCCTTCCTCGTGGAGACCCATGTCCGCTACCTCGACGCGACGCCAATTGCGGCCGTAGTGACCACTGTCGTCATAGAATCCCCAGCAAATGGACTGCCAGCCTCCCCGACAATGCCACAGGGATGGGGATCCGTTCGTAGATGGATCAGAGTAGGCGACGGGGGAGCCAGAAATGCGATTGTAGATCTTGTATCCGATCGAGTAGTACCATTCGATCTCGTACAACCGAGTACGACAATGATACTTGAGATGCACGTCGATGTACTTGGGTGTTGCGGGGGAGTAGATCCGAACGAGAATGTCTGCGTTTTGAGGCTGAAGAGACGTCCGTGAGTCGACTAGCGGGATATGGAGGATGGGGCCCACTCACGTCGATGTTGTCCCCCTCGACGAGTCGCTCCAGGATGCATATACACTTTTGGAGCGTACCATTCTTCAATCCCAGCTGGACTTCAATCGAGGCAACAGTGTTGCTGATCGACCGCTTTCGGCGACTCAAGACGTTTTTGTACTTGGCATTAGCACCGCGACGGTGCTCGGCGTATGCTGTCCATTGGGCTGGGGTTGCGACGATGGGCGACAACAATGGACCAAAGTAGTGCTCTGCAAGGGCCAACCCCGTTGTGCCGGCGGGGGGGTCTTCTTTTACCTCGATGTCCTCATCTGACTTGTCAGTACACGAATTCTCTTCCTCCGAGTCCGAGTCCAAGTCCGAGTCTGACATTCCCCACATCGTGTTTCAAAGGGCGATCGCTGTGTATGTCTGGTAGTGTGGTGGTGGTAGTGGTGGTGGAACAGGTTCAAGACTTTGAGCAACTCATGGCACGACCTTTTATGTAAGGGATTTGCACCCTGAACCCCCCGTCACCACCCTTGTGTTCTTTGATGATCAGGCTATCAGTGATTAGGACCGGCCCCCATCTGGAGGTGATGGTGGCTGTAAGACACTTTTTAAGATCGCTTCATCAGCCAATGAGGGAGCTCGGTCGGTGGTTGGATCGCTAATCTGGAGCTACGAGCGAGGTGTCGTCTCGATCCAGAATTCCACCAAACATGATCCAAGATTCCAAGCATACATTCACGATGAGAGGCATTTGCAGCAGCAATGATCGTTTGTCTCTTTTGGTCCCTTTTGGAATGTAAGCTAATGACTCATGTCTTGAACAACCCATAGCGGCATACCTAGAATACTAAGCGGTCGCTGCCAGTGGTAACTCAGAGACCATTCACCACGAGTCAACGCACCATGCGATCATTCTCCTCATACGCAGCGACGACTACAACCTCACATTCAGTTGGTGCGTGTCAGAGTCTCGGGGGTATCATTGCGATATGTGGGAACCAATGGATGTCGTCGAACCCGCTTTGGTCAAAATCAAATGTTCTGCCGCCTGTTCTCCACATTTCCACCCACTACCCGGTCCCGTATAATCGAGAACGACAATGGTATTTGATTTGCGCACCGATATACAGCAAAGTAGATCCGAACAAGGATAATCTACGTTTCCGGGCTTTGATGGCACCCAGCCAGTCTGGACAACAACCCGAGAGGAAAGGGTCCACGACTACCTCATCGACGTCCGACTCGTCATTTCGCCACATAATAGACATACACTTTGGAGGGCACCGTCGTCCAGGTGACTCGATCAGAGTTCCGTTGAGGAGACGAGTGTCCGATTACCAAAGGTGGGGTGCTAAATATAGCGTTAGCGCTCCAAGAAGTACCCTCCGAGTTTCCCCGCATGGTGTTAGGACCGACCTGCAAATTTTGTCCCAGTGAATTGGCGGTATCGATTGCTGAATATGGCGTTGGGCGTGAATCAAGGAACTTGGGAAGTTCTAAGTAATGACCTTGCCTGTTTAGACGAGTTGCCCAGGGTACGAGGCATGTTCTGATCCAATGGTGGTTTAGGCGCAGGGAGAAACGAACAATGGAACTCGCCATGAGGCCCTGAGAATGCGAGTAGAACGAAAATGAAGATAAGTCTCCGTCACCGCAGGTTACTTCGGATGGAATCTCTCTCTCGTATGGTGTAGTTTTGGGATGGCGAAAGAGTACGCACAGCACTTGGTGTCGTGGACGAGACGTGCGACCCGTGTGTTGACCCTACAACATCATCATCATGCAAATTAGATTTGCGTCGAAACACGCTAACATGTTATAACAGGATGGAGACGGAGCGTCGCGACGACTGCCGCGTCGTAAATGGGCGCCTTGTCTCTGACAGACGGAGAAAGCACTCCGTAACAGACCGAGTCGCGCGCGAATCTTCACGCGTTGTGACGTTCGTACGACCTTGTTCAACAACCCTTTGTGACTCGGAAGGGAAGAAATTCAGTTGGAGATGTAACTGGAGACAAATTACTTCAAGTTGAAGTGAATGGCGCAGCTTGAGCAGAGAAGAACAAATAGACTATTCCATACTACTACCACTCATCATCATCATCATAGAAACCATCCTCGCTGCCCCCTTCAGAGTCTTCGCCCTCTACATAATAATCGGGTCGGGACGCGTATTCTCTACGTTCCTCTTTTCCACGCCTGGCTGCCTCTGCATCACCGCTCAGTTGGAGTCCGCAGGCTGCCCGTATCCCTCGAGCGACCCACTTATCCGCCAAACCTTCCAGCATAAAGTCATACGGCCTTTCATCCGTTTTATCCTCCGTACAGGCCACGCCGTAGTCTATTCCCAGGGCGGCGAACAAGAGACGCACGGTCGCGACGAGCTTTCTTCGGTATGCGAGAAGGGCATCCGCATCGCCGCTCGGTGGTGTCTCGATCGGTCCGAAAAGCGTTTCGTGGACATCAAGTACCCCTGCCTCGTGAAGACCCATGTCCGCCACTTCGCTGCGATGCCACTTGGGACCGTAGTTACCCTTGTCGTCAAAGAATCCCCAGCAAAGAGACTGCCAGCCTCCCCGACAATGCCACAGGGACGGGGATCCGTTCAAAGATGGACTAAAATAGGCGGTGGGGTCACCAGAGATGCGGTGGTAGATCTTGTATCCAATCGAGTAAAACCATTCGATCTCGTACAACCGAGAACGACAATGATACTTGAGATGCACGTCGATGTACTTGGGTGCGGCGGGGGAGTAGATCCGAACAAGAATGTCTGCGTTGCGAGGCTGTAAAGATGATGTCCGTGAGTTGGCCGGCGGGCTGGAAGGGCAGACCCCACTCACGTCGACGTCGTCCCGCTCGACGAGTCGCTCCAAGATGCATATGCACTTTTGAAGTGTGCCATTCTCCAAGCCCAACTCGACTTCGATCGGGGCGACGGAGTCGCTGATCGACCGCTTTCGACGATGAAAGACGTTTTTGTACTCGGCGTTAGCACCGCGACGGTGCTCGGTGTATGCTGTCCATTGGGCTGGGGTTGCGACGACGGGCGATAACAATGGACCAAAGTAGTGCTCTGCAAGGGCCATCCCCGTGACGCCTGCGGGCGGTTCTTCCACGGTTACTTCCGCGTCCTCATCTGACTCGGCATACGAATACTCTTCCTCCGAGTCCGACATTCCCTGGCGTCTGGGACGATCTAGTGTGTACGGTGGTGGGTGGTGGAACACACGACACTTATCTTTGGAGCATCTCATGGCACGACATTTAGGGCTGGACTGAACATTGTTGCGCCCTGGACCACGCGTCACCACCCTTGTGTTCTTTGACGTGATCAACCACGATAATCGTCATTGGGGTATACAAGCGAGGTGTTGGCTCGATCCAGATTTCCATCAAGCATGATCCAAGCATAGGTGAGAGGCATTTGCAAGCGGCAGGGGTTGTTAACCTCCTTTCAAAATTTGGTCCCGTTCGCTTTAAGCTTATGACCCACGTCAACAAAGAATCTACTGGATAGCGTTGGAATACTTTGAAGCAAACGATGACGATATATAACTCCATCGCTGCAAGAGTCAGAGGTCGTTTGCATCAACGTACCACGCGATTCTCCTCATACTGCAACTTTACACGCAGCTAGTGTTAGATCTTGGGGGCATGCATCATGATATTGGGGAACTAATGCACGTCATCAGACCTGCTGTTGCCAAAATCGAACGTTCTGCCACCCGTCATCCACGTTCCTTCCGTTCGAGTCACACGGTACACATTGTACTGGACGATCCACTCGGTCCCGTACACCTGGGAATGACAATGGTATTTGATTTGCGCACCGATATACTTTGGGTGACAGGAAAGTAGATCCGAACAAGGATCGTCTCCGTTTCCAGGCCAAGATGGTAGTCAAATGAGCTAGAGGACAGTGTACACTACACTCTTGGAGCGTATCGTCATGAGTTCCATTGGGGCGAATATTGCTGATGACGGTGCATGTCCGATTGCCAAATGTGCTGCTAAACATAGCGTTGGCGCTGCAGAAGTACTTACCTGGGTGCTATTGAATTGGCGGGGTCGATTGCTGAATATGGCGTTGGGTGTGAACCAAGGAACGTAGGAAGTCCTGATGATCCTGTTTCGACAAGTTGCCCAGGGTACGTCGTAGGCTTGTTCCGGTCCATCCAAGATATTGCCAATACGTTGTCAACGTGCACCACTCACCGATTCCCGTCGGAGGGCTTTTCACAATAGCAAGAAACGCTGAAACAAACAAGGCTGATAGCCTGGACCTTTTGGCAATCTTGGCCAGACCGTCAGCGGAGAACGCGCACATTAGGCTTGAAGACAAAGCAGGCGCTGGCTTGGCAGGAGGCCACATGTCGAATGTGGGCTGTGCGGCCCTTTGGGATTTCCAGGTTTGGTTGCGGCCCTGCGCTTGGATCGTTCCATTCCGAGCATAATAAAAAGCGAGCTGACAGCATGCCTTCGCTTCCCTTCCCGTCACTTTCCCCTCCTCAACGCCGTTCCCGACGACGACCACGACACCATGTCGCGCGCTTTCTGTGTTCCCGCCATCTTCTTTCTCTTTGCTGCCTTTGTCCTCCTTTTCATCGTCTCCATCTCCTTACCCTTCCTCACCGCGATGGACATCACCCGCGTGCACACGAACGGCACAGTCGGGGTGGCTGGAGATCAAAAATTCGAACAACTCAGAGTAAGTTGACCCTATCGATCCACCCTTGCCTGGCTCGGCCGATATTGACCCCCTCGGCCATGTGCTGTCCTAGTTGGGTATTTGGTATGTCCGCTCTCTAATTCACCAAGGTCCTCCCCTTATCCGCGCACAGGAGTTATTGCTACACCGCAATCAACGGAAACATGGAATGCAGTCCAACTGGTCCGTCGTTGACTGGTCCATCGCTGACTCGTCGCTCATATTCAACACGACAGGCCACGGCTATTCGCTCTTCATCCAAAACAACGCGAACAACCAGGTCTTCATCGGGTCCTCTTGGACGCTCGGTCTCGCCGTTCACCCCGTTGGTATGTTGTTTGCCCTGTTCCACTGTCGCTTCTGACCACGTGTTTCCTTTGTTGCTCGATATAGCATGTGGTGTGTCCTTTATTGCGCTGCTCTTCTCGTTCTCGCAGCACATCACCGCAACGCTTGTCGCGTCCCTTTTCTCCTTCCTTGCCGCCACTCTGGCCCTCGTCTCGTTCGCCATCGACATCGCCCTCTATGCTTACTTTAAGAATCAAATGGGCGACCTCGGTTTCGGAAACAGGACTATCACAGGACCAGGTATGTTTACGTCGTTCACGATACGTGATCAACTGCTGATGGGCCTTTTGTGAACAAGGCTTTTGGCTCACCTTTGCTTCGATGATCCTCCTTATCTTGGCAGGTTTCACCGTGTGCTGTGGTCGTAGACGTCACCGCATGGCCAGTGCAACGACTTCCGCGCCTGGTCCCAAGACCGGCCTTTTCTCCAGATTCCGCCGAAGCTGAGAGCTGGCTTCGGAGACGCGTTTCACTTGACCCGGCAGGTGGAGACCAAGCAACTCATGCAACCCGACATCGCGACCATTTTTTCTTGTTTGGAGATGCTCTGCCATAATCTGCCACCGATACCATCGAGTACCATTTATAAAGATATCTACAGTACTTGGATCTACATATGGTTTCGGTTTCGTCATTGTTTCGACGCTGGTTTCGAACGTTGGTTACCTGACGAGCTGTTAATACACTTTTTTTGTTGTTTTGATGCACAAACATCTGAGACACTCAGAGTCCGGTAGTCAAGGTGTCGACGGGGTTGAATTGGGTCCTGATGCCAATTGAAGGAATTTGGTCGCGAGAAAACTTGGAGAAGCCACGTTGCACCGTTGGCCACGAGATGGATGCGGCACCACTGAACATCTTAGCCGAGTCGTCCTTTCCACCAACGGCCATTACCTCTATATGCACTCTTTCGTGTAAAGATTACACACTGCAAGACACGCCCATTGAATTGTTATTTGCCCTTTGACTCGCCACTTCAGGTCCAAAATAGTATGAACATCCTTGGACCGATGAGAGCTCAGAGCAGTCGAGCAATTCTTCTGCGACTAAATTTGAGCGCTGGAAGACCAAACCGGGCAAGATGTCTTGAACGTGACGGTGGGATTTCGGGTTATCGATTCGTGATCACTGAAGCACTCAAAGATCAGTCTGAAAGCTACGACTATCCTATCGAGATGTCCTCTCTCCGCTACAGTGGTCCTTCCAGCTTCTACAGAGAACTCGCAGAGCTTCCTGTCCCCACATCGGCCAAGTTCATCAACACTACCGCTACATCTGGTGTCTCAGGTCAGCAACACCATCATCTTCCGTCTGCTGAATTCGTCAACTTGTAAACTTGCAGTTGTTCGCGTCTCCTATTCCATTCGCGATCACGATCGAAATGTGAAGCGATCTATCACAAAGGCGCTGACGTTGGGTAGTCCAGATCCAGCGATCAGCTCGCCTGTGATGTCCTCGACAATCAACCATGACTCGCCCGAACTCGTGGCTTTCCTTGTTGCACCGTCAGAGAAGCGTTGTGCGGTTCTCAGGGAGGTACCCGACGCCAACGGTGCAAAGAAACGCTTCGTCGAAGTTTGGTCGGGTACTCACATCGAGGCGTCGCTGGAGGTCACCAAGCGACATGGACAGTTCCACACAGATGGTATAACGGTCATTAGGCTGTTTTCCCACTGCTCATTTTCTCGCCGTCAGATCACCTCGGATCGTTCTCTTTTACCCCATCGGAAACTGCGTTGATTTACACTGCCGAAGCTAACCCAGAGACCACGGAGGGATGGGGAGATGATCCATACCCAAAGTTCCGCTTCGTTCCTCATTTCGGCGAACAAATGTACACCAAGAAGCGACCCGTCCTTTTCATGTTTCGCTGGCGGTCTTCGAACCTCGGCGACACCACGTTAACTGCCTCCGTGACGGCATTATCACTAGAGCAGCCTCCCCACACTCCGGTCATATTTGGCCAGGCAACTTTCGTTACCGAGACGCGTCTCTATGTCACCGGATACGAACAAACTGGGGACGGAAAGCTGTTGGGCGTCAAACATTGTTGCAATCGACCAACTGGTATATGGGAACTTGTCCTTCCGAGCGAAAATCTGGACAGGGCCACCACCACAGCGTGCAAGTCCTTCAAATTCGAGACTGGGGGGCTCTCTTGTCGTTCACCCCGTGTCCTGTTTGACAAAGATCGTGTCCCAACCACTCTATTCTGGCTATCCAATCCCATGGGTGGTCCGCACGCATCCACAGTATCCCTCTACGCTCGCGATTTGAAGGCCAAAGATACGAAAGACAGGCTCCTCGTGGACGTCGTGTATGATCCCTCGGATCAGGAGTTCCCAGGTTTGTATACCGAGTACAGCATGCCTGATAGCCCTTTCCTCAGGTTCGATGACAAGACATACATCGTGGTACAGTCCCTTTGGCGCTCTCGTCCGACATTGATTTCAATCGACGTGGAAAACGGCCATGTGATCGACCTGACACCTGTCCTAGATGGCCAACCATTGTATAGCTGGAATTTACTAGGAACCGACGGCGTGCGTTCGGTGATATGTGCGCGGAGCACCCCGACCACTCCACCCGAAACCGTTCTTTTAACGTTGACGCAAGACAAGTTCCCAGGAACTGTCCAGGTTCTTGATAGACCATCTCTTTCCCGAGAGCGTGCGTACCACATGATCTCATACATCGTTCGTGGCCCTGATATAATCATTATAGTTCAAAAAGCCCTTGATCGACTCGACGCACGGGTCATACCCATTCCGAATAGACATCCCGTGGAAACCATTGTCGTTCGATGCAAGGAGCCGGTGCAAGGACCCAAACCTTTCTGTCTGACGATTGTACATGGGGGACCGCACGCGTCTAGCGTCACGTCCTTCACGCCAGGTGTCCTTGCTTACGCTCTTGAAGGCTGTGAGTCAACTAGTCCTTGTTATTAGCACGGCATTGAATGTGACTTGCAGACACCGTATCATTGCCAAACTACACTGGATCCATGGGCTTCGGAGAGAAATATATTCAAAAGCTTCTTGGGAAATGCGGCACGCTTGACGTTGCGGACTGTATCGCGACGATTGAGGTGCTCATCAGTCTCGGGCTGTCTGAGGTGGGAAGACAAGTCGTTCAAGGTGGCAGCCACGGAGGCTTCCTTGCCGCGCACCGTAAGTCTCAAATATCCTCCCCTCCCAGCTGTCCAACACACTCACTGACCAACACGACAGTCGTTGGCCAGTACCCAGACATGTTCCGCGCGGCAGTCATGCGCAACCCCGTCATCTCCGCGGGCGAGCTCTGTGCCTCCGACATCTCCGATTGGCCATTCTGCGAGTTTGGACTCCCGTTCGAGCCCGGTACGCACGTCACCCCGGAAAGCTTTGCCAAGCTGTACGCTGCCTCACCGATTGCACACGTGGATCGCGTCAAGACGCCGGTGTTGCTGTTGCTGGGCGAGGATGACCTGCGTGTGCCACCGACGCAGGGAAGGGGGTACTACCACGCGTTGAAGGGAAGAGGACGGGTGGTGGATATGTTGGTGTTCCCCAAGGAGACACATGCTATTGACGGGGTGGAGGCTGCGAGGGTGTCGTTTGAGGCTGGACGAGACTGGTTTCGGGCATTTACGGAGGGGAAATGAGAGGTAGGGGACAAGATGCGTCATGGCATACATAATTCAGCTATGTATGATGTCTCCCATTGTCATTATACGATGATTGTGTTTGATGGACGGGTCGTATGGGAGCAAAGGGATTGGTTGGTGCTTGGATAACCGCTACCCGGGGGTGAGTATTCTTGCTCGAGAACTTTACAAGATACATGTTAGGGTTTGTTCATGTTTGAGTCAACTTATTCGTTTCCTCAACCACTCTACGGGTGCGATCCCGCCAAGAATGTTGTCGGGCGACAGAAACACGGTACCAAGGTATCATTCGCTCCGTTTTGCGCGTATTCGGTCTTGCGAAGGGACGCATCCCGTCCTTTGACGACCACATCCATTCAAGTATGTTATCATTGATTCTCTCATTGAGTTCCATCAGATGTATGTACGCTCCCTTCTGCTTCCGTTCGCTGACAACAGCCATTGGTACATAGTCAGAGGCCAGGATCCGCCCTTGTCAAGGCACGCATCGACGCTGCTGAAGCCTGGATCCAAGAACCTACGATCTCTTGTCAATCAAGAATACATCTTTATCGACCACGGCTCCAAGGATTTCTGGATCGTTACTCAGTTCCCCGTTTGCCTGTGACAAAGACAGACATGTTTGTCCCGCACAATCAAGTGATTGGTGGTCGGTCTCTACCTCTGTAACCACGAGCGCTGTCCCTCATTCCCTTTCCTCTTCTAGTTCGTCCTTGGATAGAACGCTCAGGCGGAGACATGCGACTCGATTGAGGACGCGCGAACTGCGCCGAGATTATACAACCATTCCGTGTGTTACGAAGGACGGGGCGTCTTTGATGTAATGTTGGAAGAGCTGTACCGCTCTGGGAAGCAAGGTGTGCGCGACGTTGCTCGTCCGAGTGCTTCGACATCCATGCGCTGACTGACGCATGGACAGTATTGGAAACCACCACCGACGATGCCGATGCCCGCCACGACGGTTTCTGCATGCAAGGTTATCGCCCAACCGAGCTCAATCTTGTTGCTATCCATACTGTCTTCCTGACGCGAACCAGGGTACACTCGGTCAGGCCACTGGTCGTTGCAGATGCTCTGCCGCGTCGAATATGGGTCCCTCTGGAACGTTACTAGGACAAGGTGCGAGTGTGGCGCGCCGAACTATCTCAGTTTATTTATATTTTTTCTAGAATAGTTGGACTTGTATAGAAAGGATTGTGAACACGGGATCATGATGTACCGAGGAACCATCTGCCTGTATTTCTTACGTCCCCCTTACTCTTGCCTATTGATCGTAGCGGAACGTCGCTTTGGCTTATCAACCTGTGTTTTAAGGATACAGAAGGAATACCACTGCCTGCGACCGGAACTAGATTTTGCCTTGGTAACCCCAACATCTTCACAGTCGCGATGTGTCCAACTATCGTCTTTGCTGGACACATGGTCCTCCGACCCGGCATACAAAAGCTCCATAAGGCAAAAACGGAGCGTCAACATGGCTCAAGCATATCTCTTATCTATCGCGTGACGTGCTTCCAGAAGCTTCGGGTTTGCCTTGTTGTCACGTGTAACGGTCGGAAGTCGGAGGCGTGAGTGATCGATCAAATCGATGGAACCTCCGCGCTACGAGCCTTCACTCCTCGCTTCCACCACCACTCAGACTCTCAGCTCTCTTCACCCAAACGCTCTCCAGAATGTCGACAGCAAGCACAAGCAGCCAGTTCGAGGACATCCGCAAGAAATTCGGCCGTTTCAGGATCCTAATCGTCGGGCGTGCCAACTCGGGCAAGACGACCATTCTCCAGAAGATCTGCAACACGACGGAAAGCCCAGAGATATACGACGGTAAAGGGAACAAGGTACGCCTCTCGTTCGAGACATGAGGTTGAGTCGGACGCTAAACCGTGCAATTAGATTGATCCGTCCCAGGTTGAGGGATCGATGGGGGTAGGTACCGCTCTCCGTTGGGCTGAAGCATGATGCAAGTCCTGCTCAACCATTTCTAGCGCGGAATCCATGACATCGAGAACGAGCTGATCTTCCGGAGCAACGACAAGTTCATCTTTCACGATTCGCAAGGGTTCGAAGGGGGTAAGAAAGACGAGTTTTTAAGAATGAAGAAATTCGTCGCGGACCGCGCAAAGACGACGCGTCTCAAGGAGCGCCTTCATGCGATATGGTAATGGGCAATGCTGTGTAGCAGTTCGTTGAGTGATGTATTCTGTCGAACAGGTATTGCATCTCGATGGATAGGATTGAGCGAGCGATCCAACGGTCCGAAGAAATATTTTTCGAAGAATGTGACCCTAACAATGGTGAGCCGTTGTCATCATAGTTGTGTCGAGCTCATGATGTGGTCAGTTCCAGTTGTGGTGTTGTTCACCAAATTTGATGCACTGCGGGTTAAAGCACTGGTTAAATTGGCACCTGCGGAGCGACGGCTGGCATTGCAGGGGGGACTGTCAAAGATCCAGCCACTTATGGAAGAGATCTTCAACGGGGCCGATGTATGGGGACGGCTTTCCGAAATGAGATACCCCCCAAAGTCCTCTGTCCGGCTTGAAAGTTTGTATTATGGTTTCTTGGGTGCACATTGTGTTATGCCATTCACCAATATACTAGACATCCACAAGGCTAATGAGGGGTGCAATAATCTGATTGAGAACACTGCATTGGTCCTGAATGATGAAGCATTGCAAATGCTGTTTGTGTCAGCTCAGGAAACAAACATTGCCCTTTGTGTTAAATATGCAGCCCGAGGGTAAGCTACTATTAAAAAACACATTATTTTTATATATTCATTTGAATAAAGGTTAGTATCTGATGTGGATAGGGTGTATAACACAATGGATTCCACAGATGAAACACTGCAAATTTACAGGCTTGCAGTTTGGTTTCCACACTTTAAGGTAGGGTGAATACCACATTGAATGTTGCATTCCATTCTAATGAATGTCCTTGTTATTGGACCTCTTCTGATAATCATAGTGGGTAAGCTGCAATTTCTAGTATGTTGGTGGCTGTGGTGATACTGATGATTTCATGTCCACTCTTCATCCTGCTCTGGCAATCATAGGAAGTGAGTTGTGCATTCTGGCATGTTGGTGGCTGAGGTGATGCTGATGATTTCATGTCCACTCTTCATCCTGCTCTGGCAATCATAGGCAGTGAGTTGTGCATTCTGGCATGTTGGTGGCTGAGGTGATGCTGATCATTTCATGTCCACTCTTCATCCTGCTCTGGCAATCATAGGGAGTGAGTGGTGCATTCTGGCATGTTGGTGGCTGAGGTGATGCTGATCATTTCATGTCCACTCTTCATCCTGCTCTGGCAATCACAGTTTGTGAGTTGTGCATTCTGGCATGTTGGTGGCTGAGGTGATGCTGATCATTTCATGTCCACTCTTCATCCTGCTCTGGCAATCATAGGAAGTAAGTTGTGCATTCTGGCATGTTGGTGGCTGAGGTGATGCTGATGATTTCATGTCCACTCTTCATCCTGCTCTGGCAATCATAGTTGGTGAGTTGTGCATTCTGGCATGTTGGTGGCTGAGGTGATGCTGATCATTTCATGTCCACTCTTCATCCTGCTCTGGCAATCATAGAGAGTGAGTTGTGCATTCTGGCATGTTGGTGGCTGAGGTGATGCTGATGATTTCATGTCCACTCTTCATCCTGCTCTGGCAATCATAGAGAGTGAGTTGTGCATTCTGGCATGTTGATGGCTGAGGTGATGCTGATCATTTCATGTTCACTCTTCATCCTGCTCTGGCAATCATAGTTTGTGAGTTGTGCATTCTGGCATGTTGGTGGCTGAGGTGATGCTGATCATTCATGTCCACTCTTCATCCTGCTCTGGCAATCATAGGCAGTGAGTTGTGTATTCTGGCATGTTGGTGGCTGAGGTGATGCTGATCATTTCATGTCCACTCTTCATCCTGCTCTGGCAATCATAGGCAGTGAGTTGTACATTCTGGCATGTTGGTGGCTGAGGTGATACTGATGATTTCATGTTCACTCTTCATCCTGCTCTGGCAATCATAGGCAGTGAGTTGTGCATTCTGGCATGTTGGTGGCTGAGGTGATGCTGATCATTCATGTCCACTCTTCATCCTGCTCTGGCAATCATAGGCAGTGAGTTGTACATTCTGGCATGTTGGTGGCTGAGGTGATGCTGATGATTTCATGTCCACTTTTCACCCTACTCTGGTAATCATAGGTAGTGAGTTTTGTTTTTTTTTAGCTCAAGTCTTATTATAAGATGTTCTCTATATTTATATTTGTTTTTGATGGATAGATTGTAAGTGACAACTAGCTTTATCTCCACTTTTACTCTGATTGTTGTTAAATTTACTATATAGCTGGTATGTCTTCTTCTTATACATGAATATAATCTATATTTAGACCAATTATTTCAATAGGATGTAAGTCTCATGTTTAGTTATATTTATATCATCTTACATGTATTGTTCTCTAGCAGGTAGGACATTTGAATTTTATTGCCTGTTTACTCATAGAATTTTAGGAGGTTTGTTTCTATATCAAAACATGCCACCATTTGTTTACCACATGGTTTTGTCATTGTTAGTTGCTCAACAAGCATAGGGTAAGTAATGATCTTTTAGTGTAGTGTCTTAATTTAATATTTTATTTAACAGATTGATTTTACTACCAGTGCTACTAAGGCTCTAAAGCCAGACAATCAGGCATGTTTGCATACATGACTTGTTGGGCTCTAGCTTATAAAATATCTAAGGGCAATCTCACCACATGGCAACAGTATCTTCAAGCTAGTGTTGGTGTGTTTTGATTACTTTATGTCATTCATAAGACATAATAATGAATCATAATTTAGAGATACTTCTTCTATTAGAGCAATCTTTTTATCTTTCTCAGCAAGGAGACCCTGATGCAGTTTCCTCTGCTGCCCAAGAGTACAAGACATCAGACATACCCACTAAGGTGAATGCAGCCCTGGGGGATGTTTTTGCCCACTATGGCACTACATCCTGGAAAGAAAAAGTGGATATGATATGCAATATTATCACACAGAATCACATGGGTAAGTTGGCCATATGTATCAACACTCCATTGATTAACTTGGAGGCCTTGCTTCAGAGCAGCCAGTGGCTAGATAAAGGCACTGGTCTTGTATTCAGCTATAGTGTCAAACCATTCCT